>JAPUBX010002369.1:0-33071 GCA_028672205.1 Proteocephalus fallax | reverse complement strand
CATAATTTCGCTTTGAGCTCAAAATCAAAATTCCTCGGCGTTATTATTCACAGTCCGTTATCAGGAAGTGATCATGTGGATGCCGTCTTTGGTAAATGTCGTCCTAGTTCGCCGGTTCAGGGGATTTTGCTTAAGCTCTAGCCATAAAGAAAAGCATTTGTCCATGCCTGTATAATTCCCCTTATAGTATATTCTTCGTCAGTAATTTTCCCCGGCCTTAGATTTTCTGACTGTTTAACCCTTCATAGGCTTTTTAAAATAATCTCGTTTTCTAGTGGCCTGCCTATTCTCTCAATTCAAGAAATCATCGTGCAACGCTACTTCAATAATTGTTCTCTAATCGCTGTTCGTATGTTAAGTGAGCCCTCCCATCCTCTCTATTCTAGTTTATCAAAATTTAAATTTCTTCGAACAATGCGTAGGCTATACAGTTTAATACCAACAAGACCGGCGGAATATCGCAATTAGGTCAATCCTTATTTTTCCCGATTTTTTCACATCTAATACTTGTTGTAAAAAGAGGCTTTTTAATGATGAAAGTTTTGGTCCTCGTGACCTCAATAAAGCCACTACAATTATTATTATTATTAAAATAATGAACTATTTGCGGTATTCGGTGAGCTGGTTTCGCGAGTATTTTCGTTTAATGAAAGGGAAATCCATGAAATTGGTAAGTTAAAACTGAGGTTCAATTTTTGTAAAAAAATCGATAAAGATGTTTTGAAAAAAACGATTTTCTAAACAAACATCAGCGTTTTCTGTCAAATTTTAGTTCACGAATAAACAGACATTTCCATACGCGGATTCAATGAAAAACGCCCAAAAGCTGAACCGTGTCTTCCTGTGTAGATATACCAGGTAAATCATTTATTTCATAGAAACGGCCTTTGAATCTGAAGATTTTCGCGATTTCATTATTAACCAAGGCTTCTGGCACATTTTTGTTTAGTTCCGTTATGAAGTCAATTCACGTTGCTCGAAATAGACTGATATACTTGGCACTCTTCGCCGCTATGATATGCGGTATCTGCTACTACAATTTAATCCATAAACCATCAAAGTACCTTATTCCCCTGAATGAAGAAAAGCCTCCCACTCAGATTTTTGGAAATAACGAAACGCCCGAGTACTTTGCCCAAATAAACAGTCAAGCACATCCAAACTGCAGACAGTTTCGAGATTCCTTCCCCCACATTGAGGACGGCCATCGAGACGGCGACACTGACCTTGCGTTCACTATGGTTGTGCACAAGGATCCCCGACAGATTGCCCGTTTAATGCGCATGATCCATCGTCCTAACAACTTTTACTGCATTCACCTGGACAGGCGTTCGTCGGTGATATTCGACCAAGCGATTACAGGGATTGCCAAATGTTTCGGAGACAAAACCCGCAATGTTCAACTGGTTCCCACAGAAGACCGAGTTGCCGTTGAATGGGCCGACGAGTCTGTTCTGCGGCCGCAGATGATTTGTGGAGTACTTGCACTCAAACGACATTCTACGTGGACGTACCTACTAAACATCGTCGGCCAGGAGTTTCCACTAAAGACAAACCTTGAATTGGTCGCATCGGTTAAAGCCCTGAACGGATCGAATCTAGTAGAGGCCTTCGACTTAAAACGATACAAATCACGTGTCCGTGGAAAGGAACTTCCACTTGGGGTAAGTGATATTTGTAACAAAAAAGCCGAATAAGATAGAACGACGCAGTTCCCAGTATTTCACGGCATTTTCAGTCGATGTTCAGCGTATGTAAATAATATATTTTCATTTATTCAGGCAAAGTGGTTCAAGGGCTCACTTTACGGTGTCTTCCGTCGTGACTTTCTCGAAGCCGCCCTCGTATCGGACCGTTTTCACAATTTGCGCAACTTCTTTCTCCAACACGGCGCTCTTTTCATGCCTGACGAGCTATTCTTCCCCAGCCTCGCCTACAACACCCGTCTCGGTCTACCAGGAGCATGCATCCAGGCGCCACCCCCATCGAACGAGGTCAATCTCGGCTTTCCCGCCCGCTTCATTATTTGGGGAGACCAGGGAATCACCTGTCCGACCAAATTCAATCGCGCTGTTTGTATTCTTGGTCGCCAACATGTGCAGCAACTCAAACAGGTGCCACACCTAATAGCAAATAAGTTCCACATGGACTACCACCCCGACGCCTACGATGACCTTGAAACATGGTACTTTGACAAGTTTACTGCTGAGATAGCAAGAGACGGCGCCGTCGACCCAGCATTCAATACCAGTCTCTATGCGTCGAGGAGCTGTTCCCGTAGACACATTTAAAAGATTATAAAATCCTTTTTTTATTGCACTGTAAACAAACATTTTGCGCGTTCACTATTAAATTTAAGAATGCACCTTCTCTGCCTAGCCTCCCGCGATAACGGAAGACTTGCCTCTATCCTTTCCGCTTCAAATTACCCACCGCCTTATGCCCACATCCTTCTAGCCGTTCCAGTTTTGGTCACCGGCACACCTGACGTGTTTGCTCGATCAGCGTTGTTGTTTGGTCCCCGGGCATCTGGAAAACCACCGCGCAGTCGAAATCCGTCTCCAGTTTCTCCTTAAACACCGTTCGCGGACTCTCGCTGTTCTGCATCAAGGAATTACCCTCGGGACGAGATCAATCTCGTCTTTCCTACTAGTTTTGTCATTTGGGAGAACCCAGATATCTCATGTAACTCAAATTGTTCCTCTGCTGGTGAATAAAAATTGTCTTAATCGGATACATAACATCGTTCCACCATCGCTACTTTCAGTATAAGAGTAGCTTATGTCGGGTGAAATAATACATGCTCCAAGTAAACCTAAACAAGGCATCAACGTTTGCGAAAAAATAATATATTATCGGTTCTACTATTGGTGAACAATGGAATTTAGGAGTTTTTTAATGCATTTTGGGTAAAAAAGGTTTCTTATGGAATTGAAATTCTTGAGGAAAGTAAAGTATTTCCGTGCAGTAGAAAAAACTGGAATGTCCCGATATAAGGTAATGTTTATAGAAATATGGATTTTTTTGATATTCTTGATAAATTATTGTTTAATCAGCTCGTACTCTATCAGTTCAATTGAATCAGTAATAATCGCGGAATTCCGTTTTTTAAGGTCACGAGGACCAAAATGTTTAGCATTAGTAGTGGCATAATCAAAGATCATACAAAAAGTCGCGATTCTACCTTAAAAATAGGTACTAATCGGTAAACTGTATTAAACTATACAACACCGAGGTAAATTTAACAATCAACGCATAACACGTTTGGTAAACACACATTGGCGAGTGCCGACGGGAATGTAACACAATAAATGCGTCGATTGCTGTAAGATCTCTGTGATCTCTTTTTATAGAAAAACCAAGATTGAATCGCTCTTAGGAAATCTGCCAATGCATTTAAACTTAATCTTAAATGCGATTTTATGTATTTTGTTATCAAATTGTGTGTTTCGCTGTCGAATTGAACTTTGAAAAATGCGTCCTGAACGAGTGATATAAATTATAGACATCTCTTGTCTGGCTAAGATAAAGAAATTGCAACATATGATGATTGTGTAAACGCTTGTTTGGCAAACACGTTTTTTTTGGCTTGAGATTTCCTCGCGATCGAAGCCAGTTAGGGCTTGGAAAACTATTGTATCCCTGAAAGCTTGAAAATGTTTTTTAATGTTATTTGTTTTGCTATTAAAACGCTTGTTGTTTCGTACGGCAGTGTAGCAGTAAAGTCATTGCAATCTTAATGAAGCATATATATAGGCAGAAAAAAAAATTCTATTTTAATTAACCAGTAAACGATCTTAAAAATTTGGTTTCGAGAACAGCTGCTCGACGCACAGACAGTTGTATTTAAGGCAGGATATACAAACCCGCCTCTTGCAATCTCGGCCCTTTACTTGCAAAAGTACCATTTTTCAAGGTCATTGTAGGCGCTGGGTTTGCTCGGGCAGGCAATCACGGAAGTACTCGAGTGGTCTTCGGAGAATGGTCTTTTGCTGAATGCATCAAAATGCAAATCTATGACATTTTCCCTGACAGCCGCTGTTGACGCTCTCGAAATCCCTTCACTCCATAATTTCGCTTCGAGCTCAAAATCGAAATTCCTCGGCGTTATTTTTAACAGTCCGTTATCATGAAGTGATCATGTGGATGCCGTCTTTGGTAAATGTCGTCCTAGTTCGCCGGTTCAGGAGATTTTGATAAAGCTCTAGCCATAAAAATTTTCGAAGGCATTAAATGTTCTGGCTTGTTTACCTTTCGTAGGCATTTTTAAAATGATCTCGTTTTCCAGGGACCTGCCAATTTGTCTCCGTTGAAAAAATCGTCGTCTAACGCCACTTCACAAACTCTTCGCTTCTCGTATTTTAGGTTACCCTTCCCATCCCCTCTATTCCAGATTATCTGAATTTAAATTTCTTCGACCAATGCGTAGGCTATACCGTTCAATACCAACAAGAACGGCGGCATATCGCAATTAGGTTAATCTTTATTTTTCCCGATTTTAGGTTTCACTAGAGCAGGTAAAACAGGAATAAAAGACAATGTTGACATCGAATGCTTGTTTTGGTCATCGTGACATAAATAAAGCCACTACAATTATTATCATTAAAATAATGAACTATTTGCGGTATTCGGTGAGCTGGTTTCGCGAGTATTTTCGTTTAATAAATGGTAAATCCATGAAATTGGTAAGTTAAAACAGAGGTACAATTTTTGCAAAAAGATCGATAAAGATGTTTTGAAAAAAACGATTTTCCAAAAAAAATGCAAAATAATTTCATTTTAATGGTGGTGGACGTCGAAAAGCCCCACACCAAAAATTTCCCATAGAAAGTCTATTGCACCCTGTTTCAACAATTTGCAAATAAATTTAAACGAGATTACTCTCCCCGACAGAAAGGACGTAAGAAAATATACCTTTTCATCCTAGTAACATCAGCGTTTTCTGTCAAATTTTATTTCACGAATAAAGAGACACTTCCATACGCTGATTCAATGAAAAACGCCGGTAATCTGTACAGGTTTTCCCTGTGTAGATATTTGAGGTAAACCATTTCTTTTATAAAAACGACCTTTGAATCTTAAGATTTTGGCGATTTCATTATTTACCGAGGCATCTTGCACATTTTCCTTTAGTTCCGTTATGAAGTCAATTCAGGTCGCTCGTAAGAAACTGATATACTTAGCACTTTTCGCCGTCATAATAGTCGGTATCTGCCACTACCATGTACTCCACAAAACACCAAAATACTTCATTCCCCACGATGAAGAAAAACCTTCCACTCAGAGTAATAGAACCTACGAAACGCCAGAGTTCTTTGCTCAAATAGACAGTCAAGCCCATCCAAACTGCAGACAGTTTCGAGATTCATTCCCCCACATCGAGGACGGCCATCGAGACGGCGACACTGACCTTGCGTTCACTATGGTTGTGCACAAGGATCCCCGACAGATTGCCCGTTTAATGCGCATGATCCATCGTCCTAACAACTTTTACTGCATTCACCTGGACAGGCGTTCGTCGGTGATATTCGAGCAAGCGATTACAGGGATTGCCAAATGTTTCGGAGACAAAACCCGCAATGTTCAACTGGTTCCCACAGAAGACCGAGTTGCCGTTGAATGGGCCGACGAGTCTGTTCTGCGGCCGCAGATGATTTGTGGAGTACTTGCACTCAAACGACATTCTACGTGGACGTACCTACTAAACATCGTCGGCCAGGAGTTTCCACTAAAGACAAACCTTGAATTTGTCGCATCGGTTAAAGCCCTGAACGGATCGAATCTAGTAGAGGCCTTCGACATAGAAAGATTCAAAGCATGGGTAAATAGGAAACACCTTCCTCTTGGTGTAAGTTAATATTGTAGGATAAAATTACGCATGCCGCGTTTTGATACAGAAAGTGAAAACGAGTTGTAAAAGCCGATTAAAATAATAACATTTAGTAGAAATCGACCCTTGTTCCTAAACTCAACTACAGTCGCAAAACACCTTAATCATTTAGGCAAAGTGGTTCAAAGGCACCGTATACGGTGCATTTCGTCGTCATTTTCTCGAAACCGCCCTTCTCGCGGAACGTCTTCGTCCCCTGCGTGAATTCCTTGTTCAAAGCCGCACATTCAACCACCCGGACGAGCTGTTCTTCTCCAGTCTCGCTTACAACCCCCATCTCGGACTTCCTGGGGCCTGCCTCGAGGCCCCACCACCTTCGAACGAGGTCAATCTCGGCTTTCCCGCCCGCTTCGTTATTTGGGGAGACCAGGGAATCACCTGTCCGACCAAATTCAAACGCGGCGTTTGTATTCTTGGTCGCCAACATGTGCAGCAACTCAAACAGGTGCCACACCTCATAGCAAATAAGTTCCACATGGACTACCACCCCGACGCCTACGATGACCTTGAAACATGGTACTTTGACAAGTTGACTGCTGAGATAGCAAGAGACGGCGCTGTCGACCCAGCATTCAATACCAGTCTCTATGCGTCGAGGAGCTGTTCCCGAAAACACATTTAAAAGATTATAAAATCCTTCTCTTACTGCACTGTTAACAAACATGTTGCGTGTTCACTGTAAAATCAAAATCGAACGTTTATTATTTAGATATTTGTTTGTTAATGACAAATGATCATGGCTTTTGTTTAAAAGGTATACTCTCGACCGAAAATCTTTGAAGGTAAGAAAATCAACAAAAAAAACAATATTATTTGTATTGTGTCAAGAGAGAACGAAAACAACTCTTTGCTTTTTTGGCGCGAGTAATCCATTGAACAAACCGCCGCCTTTAGTGCAATCGTATTAAATAAGAAACATTCTGCTCATGGTCATCTGCCGCCATTACGATAAGCTGCGAAGACATTAAACCCTCAATTTTACTATATTTGACGCCGCGAAAGACCGAAAACCTCGTAGGCGAGAATGTTTTCATGAACGTGGCTGGAATATCTATTTGTGTACATAAAATAGAGCCGAATTGCTGGTTTCCTCGTTTATTGCGGGTTTCGGTGGATACAAATGATAATAAATATTATGCGTGGAGTATAAATCGCCCCAAGGATGGATGTAAGTCAGCTGTTTTTTTATATCTCTGGTTGCTTTTGCTGCGGTCGAGTAAGTAATAACTGCTTATTCTTGAATGTAACTGTCTTTTTGGGAAAGTAACAACGTCCTTGTAGAATGGCCTTTATGGCAATGTACAGGTTCCACCTTTTAAATTTAAGACAGCACCTTCTCTGCCAAGCCTCCCGGGATAACGGAAGACTTGCCTCTATCCTTTCCGCTTCAAATTACCCACCGCCTTATGCCCACATGTTTCTACCCGTTCCCGTGTAGGTCACCGGCACACCTGACGTGTTTGCTCGATCAGCGTTGTTGTTTGGTCCGCCGGGCATCTGGAAAACTACCGCGTAGTCGAAATCCGTCTCCAGTCTCTCCTTAAACACCGTTCGCGGACTCTCGCTGTTCTGCATCGAGGCATTACCCTCGGGACGAGATCAATCTCGTCTTTTCTATATGTTTTGTCCTTTGGGGCAACCCAGATATCTCATGTTACTCAAATTGTTCCTGTGCTGGTGAATAAAAATCATCTTAATCGGATACATAACATCGTTTCGCTATTGCTACTTTCAGTATAAGAGTAGGTTATGTCGGGTGTTAATAACGGGAAACTCAAGTGTTATGACTAGCGCGGTTTAATCGCAGTTCTGGAATCTTTTATGAGCCGCGGTTACTTATTGTTTCGTTACTGTTCCCCGATTGAGAGCACCATCTGGGTGGACGACAGGCAAACCTAATTTTATTTCAATTGCCACACGAGGTAAATTTCTATACGTTGACTGGGGATAACATTGCTAATTCGACAGAATTATGCTTACTCGCGATTATTATGGTCAATTAACGTTTAATAGACTGACACATTGTAAAAATGTTTAAAACATCATTGTCGACATAGCCGCTCATTTAAACGCCTCTGTGATTTTAGGAATCGATATGAGAAGCAGCAGAGAAAAATATTGATTGACGGTTACACCATTTTTCCTCTAAACCTCGGCTTCGACGCCTTCAAAGGTATTTAGCAAATACTTTCCACATTAAATACCTCCCCGACGCTCATAATGACCTTGACAGGTTGTACCTTTACAAGCTGATTGCTGGAGGCGGTGCGATAATCCGGCCTTCAAGAATCTCTTCTTCAAATGTGTAGGATATACCGTTCAATATTACAAGAACGGCGGCATATCGCAATTCGTTTGTCTCTAATGTTTCGGCATTCCTTTCATTGAATGGCCAAATCTTTATTTTGTTCATCATGTGTGCAGTAACTTCCTCAAACCAAAGACACCGCCATTCAACGCCATTTCAGTTTGTGTTTCATGAATAGCGGCTTCTTCATAATATGAGTCTTCCAATCTACTTTATTAAAGTCGATCTAAGTTTTAATTTATTCGGCCAATGCAAAGGCTCCACCGCTTAATTACCACAAAAAACTTCAACACATCGAAATTGAGGAATTTCGTAATTGGAAACAATTTTTCTTTACACCGAAAAAATGAAGAAGACCGTTTTCGCCATACAGGTTTTTGGGCAGGTCTTGTTGGTAGCTAAGAAAACCGATCACCATTTTAAAGCATGTCGCCTGAGTGTGTCCGATAAAACTTCATCGTCTAGCTCTGCTCTGAATGCCAGTTTAAAGTGACTAAGCGTTTTCGTCAAATGTGGTAAGAATATATGTATTTTTAAAAAAACAGTAGAAGTCGTAGTAGTCAGATGTAGGACAGTCATTTTATTGTCGAGAATATTTTTTTTCGTAAGCACCCTAATAATCGATTCTGTGTTACGAGACACCTCTTTGCAAAAGGTCTTGAAAACTGGCGCTGACGAACATGCGCGTGTAAGGCAATGGTATCGCAGTTGAACAAGAGGAGTTGCCAGCATTAAGGGTAGAGTATGGCTAAATGTGTGAGTTTTTTTAAACACTAATAATAATAACAATTATGAAGTAACACGAGAGCCAAAACGTTCAGCCTCCAACATTTTTATGATTAAGGGAGACAGTCTTTGATTTCTCGCGTACTCTTGTAGGGTGACAGTAAAGATGAGGCGAAATGACGGACTCATGTGAAAGAGATGCATTTTAATGCGTTTAACAGGAGGCCAATCTTCGAAGACAAATTTAGTACCTCAGTGACGGCCTGTCGGATCGATGAAGGGGTAGGCGAGAGACTTACAATCGTAAAAAAACCCTTAAAAGTTACCCGCCAACATACAGCAATTAAGATTTGCCATGCTTAATATTCTTCAAAAACAGCATGAAATATATATTCATACATAATCGTTTTATTATCTCGCCCTAAAGAAACCGATTTTCATCACATTTGTCTTCGTTGCAATATGCTGCATCTGCTTCCACAATCGAATCAACAAACATCCAGTGCACTGTTATTTAAAGAACCGATGTCATTGTGAATACGAAACACCAGAGTTCTTTGCCCAAATAAACAGTTCAGCCCATCCACACTGCAACACGTTTCGAAATGGCTTCCCACGCATTCAGAACAACGATCGGGAAGGAGATATTGACTTGGCATTTACCATGGTCGTGCACAAGGACCCCCGACAAATCGCCCGTTTAGTCCGCATGATCTATCGCCCAAACAACTTTTACTGCATTCACGTTGACAATCGTTCATCAATGATGTTCGAGCAGGCGATAACTGGGATCGCCAAATGCTTCGGCGACAAAAACAATATTCAACTGGTTCCCCAAAAAGACAGAGTCGCCGTTAACTGGGGCGATGAGACAGTTCTGCTGCCGCAGTTTATTTGTGGAACACTAGCACTTCGACGACATTCCACGTGGACATACTTACTGAACATCGTGGGCCAGGAGTTTCCCCTAAAGACAAATCTTGAAATGGTCGCCGCAGTTAAATCCCTGAACGGATCGAATCTTGTGGAAGGCGTGGAAATAGATCGATACAAATCACGTGTCCATGGAAAGAAACTTCCACTTGGGGTAAGTGAAATTTTTAACATAACAGCATTGTTACGAGTATTTTACGGCATTGTTAGTCGATGCTCACCGCATCTAAATACAATATGTTTTCATTTATTCAGGGCAAGTGGTTCAAAGGCTCAATTTACGGTGTGTTCCGTCGTGACTTTGTCGAAGCCGCCCTCTTATCAGAGCGAATGCTTCCCTTGCGCGACTTAATCCTCCTACACGGCGCTCTTGAAAACCCCGACGAGCTATTCTTTCCCAGCCTCGCCTACAACCCCCAGCTCGGTCTACCAGGGGCCTGCATTCAGGCGCCACCCCCTAAAAGCGAGAGCCACATGGGATTTGTCGGCCGCTTTGTCATTTGGAGCAACCACGGTGTCTCCTGCCCCACGAAATACATTCGTGAGGTCTGCATTCTTGGCCGCCAACACGTGCAGCAACTCAAAGTTACGCCATATCTTATAGCAAATAAGTTCCACATAGATTACCAACCCGACGCCTACGATGACCTTGAAACGTGGTACTTTGACAAGTGGAGGGCCGAGATGGCAAGAGGCGGTGCTGTTGATCCTGCATTCAATACAACTGCCTATGCATCGAGAAGCTGTTCTCGAAACCACATTTAAGAGTTTATTCACAAAAGAATAAAACTGCGAACTTTAAATCGATTAAAATATTGACTCTTGCGAAAAAAATGTGTCTTTATTAGGCTTTGAATGTATGTTTTTACCTACCTTCAATACAACTGTCTATGAGTCGAAAATCTGTTCTTGGAAACATCTTAAACGCTCGTTGACTGCTTTAAAATGGAATCTATTGTTTCTGCCTATAAATAAAATTTATTTAAATTCCCATCACTTTACTGCTACACAGTTGTACTTGCAACGAGGGTTTTAATAGCAAAACACATTACAATAAAAACATTTTCAAGCATTCCCAAGCTTCGATCGCTAGGAAATCTCAAGCCAAGCTCTAACCGAGTTGGCCAAACAAGCGTTTAATCAATCACCAATTGTTGCTATTGAAGATCAAGTTTGAATTTTTTTGGCAAATTTCGGTAGAGCGATCAACGGTGATTCAATCTGGGTGACTTTATTAAAAGAGATCACAGAGATTTCACAGCAATCGACGCATTCAATTTGAAATTCCATTTGGATATTCCATTGGTCATGTATCGATAGAGCTATTTTACTTTTGTTTTATTCGTTTTGCGGAACTTAAACGAAAAACGACGTCAAAAAAACCGTGGTTAGTGATTAAATCTGCTAAATCTCCAGATTAAAAACTCATTTCTACAAGCTGCAACATCTGAGAATCTACGCATTCAGCATATTCGAAACTAGCATACCCTGAGGCAAATATAATGCCGTGTATTTCGATAAGATGAACTTCTATAAATTAATGCAAGAAGGTGGGGACCAATATACGTCGAGTTGGCTACATGATTGTGATAAAAATTAAGATTTCTGCGTTTTGAAGGAATTTCGGGGTAAAAAAACGTTCTCATTATCAATTCTATATTTCCGAAAAACGAACAACTACGAATGGCCGTCAACAAATCCGGTTTTCTAATGATGGAAAAATGGAATTCCAGAACAACACAATTCTCTACCCTCTTCGATTTTGTTTACAACAACCAAATAATATAACTTTTTGCAAACTAATTTTCTTCAAATACGTTTTTCTAGCCCTGATTCCGCGATTTTAGATAGCCCAGAGTTTCAATTTCTAGTTCGATTTTTAAGGCATGTCGCTATTTTACAAGAATCTTAACCTCATAGTCTTTCTTTGGAATAGCCCGCTCGATGAATCAGCAAAAAGAGAGCCCGAACACAATCAACCAGCGAGACGAATAAAATTGGCAGAAATTTCTTGAAAAGGCATCTTACACGCCAATCTCTTTATTTTTTGCAAATCTTCTCAGAGGACTATCTCGAAGCTGAATATCTCAGCCGAAGCCCGAATGGCCGGAAGGATTTGCTTAGTCGGTTACGCTTTCCACTTCGATAAACGCATTTCAGCGCTTGTTCCACCAGGAAAAACAGATTTCGTAGTTTATTAATGAATTAGGCGATGATTCTTTGAGTAGATAGCAAGCTTCGATGCTGTTTTTGCGTTATTTTCTATATGTGATGGACATAAAGCGCAAACCTAAAGCATTCAATGCAAATGCCTTTGCATCGAGAAGCTGTTCTCGAAACCACATTTAAGAGTTTATTCATAGAAGAATAAAACTACGAACAAAAATTGAATAAAATATTGACCCTTGCGAAAATAATGGGTCTTTATAAGGCTTTGAATGTATATTTAACCTACCTAAGCCATTAAATGTAGTTCCTCGTTTGTAGTATCGAGCAACCACTTTTTTTCGCATTTACATTGTTCGAAAGCCGTATAAAAAATAATTATTTAAACTGCAAATCTATCAATTTGTATGCCTTTCCTTGATATATTTTGAATTGCATCGATAGAATCAACCACACGGAGGTTCAATTTCGTAATTCTTAAATCATACGATTTTCGTTTACATGTGTATTTGTGGTGATTGCTAACTTTAATTATTAATTGTGTTTTACTTTGCTGACGTAAATTGTGCGTTACACTTACGAATACCATTTCTCCTTGCTGCACGTGTCTTATTCGTTAAAGGTCTCGGTTGGCTTTTTGGGTTATACCGATATTATAGACAATTTGTCTATTATACATTCAGGGTTAATTCAAACCTCCATACAATACCATCACATTTGGCGGTGCGACTATGTCAAAAATGTACCTCGAATTCTTATCAGTAAATGCAACTCCACGAGGGTTTCGAAATTTGGGCTATAACCCAAGATTATCTTGCTGAAGAAACGAAAGCTGCTTATTTTCTGAATGTTATTGGTAAAAAGGCGTATGCTCTGGTGAAAAAATTGGTTTATCTGGATATTCCCATTAAAATGCGGTGGCCATATTTCCAAGGAACTCGTTCAATTACATGGCAAAAAATTTATCCTTCATTGTTGATACCGGGAGTATAGAATCGCTCATTCCCATCCATGCATTGAAGAAGTTTTTTTTCTTTTTATGCAAACAGAAGACCGACCAGTTGATTATTGGTATCATTGGTCATTCATTGAAAATCCTTGTCTTCTGGTTGATTCATATTGTCGGAGATGGCACCAGATTTCCATGCAAATTCTTGGTGTCAGCGACGGGTCCAGCCATTATTAGTTTTAACGTCATGAAGCAGCTCAAGTTCCAACTGAGTTTCTACTCATTACCGGCAGTTTTGTGCGAGTTGAAAGATCTGGTCCAAACGTGCACCAAAGTGACTAGTGGAATGAAAATTCCCAAAGTAAAACTCGAGGTTGCCGGAGATCCTATGTTCTTGAAGCGGAGGATTATTCCCTTCGGCTTACAAGACTTTGGCTCTAAACCAATTGGTGAACCGTAACATATTGACTCCAGTGAGCAGTATACAATGGGCCGCGCTGATTGTGCCACCACTATAATCCGACTGTTGGTTATTACAGGATGACACTCAAGCGCCGATTGTTACAGAATTACAAGCACTACTCCGGAACCAGAAGACATCCTATACAAATTCAAGGGGTCGAGTTTCTTCTCAAACATTGATCCAAAATATGCCTACCTACAGATTCCACTGGATGATGAATCCAGTTTGCTGACAGTTATTAATACACCCTTTGGGTTATTCAGGTACAACTTTCTACCTTTTGGGCTAAATGTTGCCCCGGCTATTTTCCAGGAGTGCATTAATATCATATTGGATGGCCTTAATGGTATTGAAGTTAACAAAGATGACATGTTTGTCCATGGTGTCAGCAAGCATGATCATGATGAAAGACTCCTCCAACTATTCCGACGCTATGTCGAGTATAATGTGGCGGTTTATCCGTCGAAATGCAAATTTGCTGTCCAGAGGTTTGATTGCCTTGGTTTTACTGTCGATAAGTCTGATTTTTACCCAGACAAGAAAAGGCTGAATTCTTTGGTGGAAATGCAGTCCCCGTCGAATTGCAGTCAATAACGCTTTATTTCGGGAGCAATTCAATACTATTCGTTGTTTATACCGAATTTTGCTGATATGGCGAATTGCTTATTCGAGCTTCAGAATGCGCCAACCTTCCAATGGAATTCCATGCATGAGCAGACATTACGAAAGTTGCTCGCTTTTTTGAATTCAGAAGCTATCCTACAACCATTCGCACCAAGAATGCATTCAACACTGATAACTGATGCGTCGCCTTCCGGCATAGCCGCTGTGTTGGAGCAAGAGGGCCGACCTGTTGTCTGCATATCACGGCGGTTGTCCACAGCTGAACGTGGATACGCCCAAACGCATCGCGAAGCCTTGGCGGTTTTCTGGGCTGTGATGCGGTTGCATTAATACTTATTCGGCAGACGATTCACGATTGTGTCTGACCATGAACCGTTGAAATTCATTTATAATCCAAGTCATTCATTGCCAAAGGCTTCTGCAGCTATCGGTGCAACTGCCTGTTGAGACGCGATTTGCATTCAAGAGAATTCTAACGGCACTCAAAAAGGGCTGAAATAATGCAGATACAAAAAAGCTTTGCCACATTTCTACTCTTGGATGGACGATTTGGGTTCCACTCCAGAAGGTCTTCTATGTTATCAAGACCGTATTGTGGTACGACAGCGCAGCGCAAATCTGTTCTTTACGATCTGCACTCCGGTCATCTTGGTGTTGATAAAATTAAGTCATTGGTTAGAAATTCATGTTGGTGGCCGGAACTTGAAGCTGATATCCGGCGAACGGCTGCCCGGTGTGATGGCTGCTTCCACAAGTTGCCCTTAAAGCCTTCCAAATGGTCTCCATGGCCAGGGTCCTGTGAGCCATGGCAACGAATACATGCTGAATATTGTGGACCATTTCTCGGCAAATACTATGCTCTTGTCGTGATCGATTCATTTTCACGTTGGCCTGAAGTATTTCTGACGACCAGTGACAATGCTGACTAAACCAAATCGGTGTTTCGGAAGTTATTCAGCCGTGAAGGCATTCCGCTTGTTTTGGTTACGGACAATGGTACCTATTTCACCGCCGAACATTTGGTCACTTGGGTCAAAGGTCTCGGATGCCGTCATTTGCTCACGGCTCCCAGACATCCTCAGTCAAATGGTTTTGCAAAGAACTTCGTCAACACCCTGAAGGCGGCTATATCATCGATGAAACCAAGTACATTTACAGACTTAGATCGGTCTATCGACAATTTCCTGATGCAGTACCGTAATGCGGATCAAGCTACCACTGGTAAAAGTCCGGTTGTGTTATTCAAGGGGCGCAAACTCAATACATCGTTCCAATGCCTTAAATCGGGAGAATTTACCTTTTTCAAAGGACATGATTTTCGACGGTCTCAAGGTCTTATTCTTGGAAGAAGTGGAAATCGTATGGCAACCATCCTCGATGTCACTGATTTATCATGTCATCGTCGGCATGTCGATCAAATCCGATTCGATGAATTAGCTATGCCCGTTATTGATTCCCATCCTTCCCTACCAGCCGTGCCTGCTACTGATTCACATTCGTCTGAACCAGCTGATCCGGCTAATACGACTCCATCTGTTCCAGACCAAAGCTCGCAAGCTCTACCTCGGCGCTCGGAACGTTTTTGTTTGAAATCACCGGCCAACTACCGCATGCCATCCAAGCTGCTGCACCCAGGTGGATGTGGTGATTGCTAACTTTAATTATTAATTGTGTTTCACTATACTTACGTATTTTGTGCGTTACACTTACGAATACGATTTCTCCTTGCTGCACGTGTCTTATTCGTTAAAGGTCTCGGTTGGCTATTTAGGTTATATCGATATTACAGACAATTCGTCTATTATACATTCAGGGTTAATTCAACCCTCCATACAATACTATCACAGTATTTTTTTTGCAAACTTGATTCAATGAAGAGATCGAAGTTTAACACAAGAAGGTCACAGTGTGAGACGGCCTAACACATTTCCGACAGTCATATTCCGAAAAGTCTGACTGAGTGTTTGAAACCTGAAGCCGCTTTTCGAGTGCGTTCTGTTGCTTTTGAATCTTCAGAACGGAATTTTCTTCCGAACGAGTTATTTCAAGCACTTATCTATCTCTGCCGATCTGTCAGTGTATTCGGAATAGAACGTTACGAAACCCAGCATCCGACGTTGGACACGCACGGTCCTTGGATGGCAGTATTGATGTTCGACACGAAACCCAAACCCCTTTCACCGGGATTGGGTGCCCAAGGTGTTTTACCCAGAATCCGGCCTCGCGCATTATCCCAAAGGGTTCGTGGAGATGAACTACTTTGTGATAAGGCGCACTTCAGAATGCGATTATAAAGTCCGGGTTTCTCGTTTATGAAACTCAACCCTTTTACATTGAATCCATAGCGGCTCGGAATATAGCCAGTGCATTCGCTAGCTTCGAAGGGCATCGTTTTAAATTGAGGCCACCACTGCGATTTTTTAAACTTTGATAAAGATAATAACGAACCATATTCTTTAAAAATGCCCAAGTTAACAGTCAAACAAGAACAAAATATGTTTTTTACCGTTTAAATTGATGTAGGGATATGTTTATCTGCATTGAAGGTGTAACCCACTAATCCATACTGCGCGTGGGTTAATCGGAGGTAAGATGTTGGATTAAGATTTTCCGTCACCTCATTGCGATAAAATAAGTGCACATGTTTAAATCAGCCACAATTAAATTAGTAGCTGATGGATATTTACGTGATTCTGTTGCTGTTAGGTAACCAAAGCAATCAAATCCTAAGATCTTAAGATTGCGACAGCTAACCTCCGCAGAATTTGATTATCGTAATGGATGGACGATGCATGAATTACCAATTGAATTTCGTGTTTCACTTTAACTTGTGGAATCAGAGATAATAAAACGATTTTGTATGAGAATATATATTGCATGCTGTTTTTGAAGAATATTATGGAAATCTTAATTGCTGTATGTTGGCGGGTAATTTTTAAGGGTTTTTTTAGGATTGTAAGTCTCTCGCCTACCCCTTCATCGATCCGACAGGCCGTCACTGAGGTACTAAATTTGTCTTCGAAGATTGGCCTCCTGTTAAACGCATTAAAATGCATCTCTTTCACATGAGTCCGTCAATTCGCCTCATTTTTAGTGTCACTCGACAAGGGTGAAGCGGGAAATCGAAGACTGTTTCCGTTAATCATACAAATGTTGTACGCTGAACGTTTTCGTCTTCGTTGCTTACAACAACGAGCTAACGCTCATAATTGTTATTATTTAGGCCATAGTGTTTTAAAAAAACTCAAACAGTTAACCAAACTCTACCATTAAAGCTGCAACTCTTCTTGTTTAACTGCGATACCATTGTCTTACTTGCGCATTTTCGTCAGCGCCAGTTTTCGAGACCATCTTCAAGGAAGTGTCCTGTAACACAGAATCCATAATTAGGGTGATAAGTATCAAAAAATCTTCTTTACAATAAAATGACTGTCCGACGTCTGACAACTACGAATTTAACTGTTGTTTTAATAAATACATATTCTAACAATGATTGAATCTTTCTCGTAGCCGCTGGAGATGATTTAAACAACACTCAAAATAAGAATTACCTGTCTTCCAGTTTACAGAACCAATGCGAGAATAATAAAAGGCGCATCTTGCAATTTGTGAGTTAGTTTAATCTTTAAAAGTTCCGTAGAATCTACTGATTTAATTGATAAAATTTATGATAGCCGATCAACACAGCGTGGCCCGGCTATCTATGACTTTGTCGAGTATTTCTACGAAACTCGTCGAATTGCAGCGAATTCAGTTCGTTTTCACGTGCGCGTCAAGTCAGCTGGCAGTATGTGTTTGTATTATGCAGTGTGTTTAACCATGTGGTTGCTGGCACTAACGAAACCTATACCACCACATGCAAAGTTGTTTGATTAACGAAATTCGTTTTTTTGCGATTAGCTTATAGAGAAGTTAATATGATATTCAAAATTCACATTATTACAATAGGATATTCGTCGTTTACGGAATTTTGTTGAACAATTTCGCGTTTTTTGCGACGTACCGTGGGTGCAAATCGTAGACCCCTTAAAAAAGTAAAGGGTGTACGATATTATATTGTTACTAACAGTTTATCAGTAGCAACTTATGATGAAAGGTTGCCGACGTTTTGCCGACCGTCATTTTTGCTTTAGCAGAACACGGAGGCGTTTATGAAGGCTTAGTTTGAAACGGAAAGGATCGAGGCTACGCTGTTTTAGAAATCGCACAGTTAGTTTGTAAGGCAGAACTATGGTGATACAAGTTTCGATGAGTCGCGATGGTGTTCCTGAATGCACAGAGCATAATATTTGTTTATGAAATACTGTTACATGGATCGCGAAATGGCTCGACGAAGACGCCGAAAGCATTTGTTAGAGAATAATGTGAAACGCCTAACGTCTTATTTTTGCGAAAATTCGTAAAAAAAATAGTTAAGAAGAAACATTTTTAAAAAATACGATGCATCGAAAATATTGTGTATGATTATATGATGATTGTAGTTGCTTTATTGAGGTAACGAGGACCAAATCTTTGCGTAGTTAAAAGAGGCAGTATAACAAGTGTAAGATGTGGAAATTTTCTTTTAGTTTCTGTTTCACCTGCTCTGGTAAAACTAAAAATCGGGACAAAAAAGGAATGACCAGATTGCGATGTCACCGTTCTTGTTAGTATTATACGGTATTGTCTACACATTGGTCGAAGAGATTTACATTTAAAACTAGAATAGAGGGGATGGGAGGGGTCACTTAAAATACGAGCAGCGATTAGAGAGTGCAATTGTTGTAGGCACAAAACCGCTGTTCTCATGCGGTCGGTTTATTTAAGCCGCGTTATAAATGCGAGAAACATATTGATTAATCAATGCCTTTTTACTAAATAACCTGTGAGACAGCAATTTGCACTTTAGAAGGGTCTCCGGTAGATTTTCAAGACGTTGGTCGGTTAGTATTTGAAACATTTTGGTAGATAATTCAGCTTGCAGAAAGGGCATTTAATATGGAGATTTCTCTGACCTCTATTTTTGTTTTAGTTCCACAAAACGCGAACCATTTCCGAAACCCATTATGATTCAGTCATGGTAATCTGCTATTACAATGAGATCCATAAATAACGTGTGTGCTCTCTTCCAAACGACACAGAAAACCCTTCCGTGACTACAAAATGCCGCATTTCTATGCCCAAAAAGACAGTTCAGCCCGTCAAACGGCAGCCGATTTTGTCATGCATTCGCCTTTCTGTGCAACCATCGAGATAGAGATATGGACCTTTCGTTCACAATGGCTGTTCTAAAGGACACCGAACAGGTTTCTCGTTTTGTGTCATACATCGTTTAAACAACGTGTTTTTCATTTGTATTGTTTTGATTTGCTCGTTTTAAGGGAATGAATTGAACGAATGACAAAGAAATTGTCCGTGTTTGTTTTCCTGGCTGGACATAACGAGGCATCGATGGAAGTGTAAATGAAGTGCATGCTACGTGTTAGGAGTTCCGCGGTGAAATCGCAGTTCTGGGATATATTAGGAGCAATACTAACGAATGGCCTCAATGCAGTCGCCATGTTGGGTGCTGACGCCCGCTAAGGTATTCGACAAATACGTTCCACATCGAATCCGATCCCAACGCTCATGGCGACCTTGAAAAGTGGTATTTGACAAGCTGAGGCCATCAGGCGTTACGGTTGATCCGGCCTTTAATGCCAGTATAAATGCGTCGAAGAGCTGTTCCCTAATGCTAGAATGGCGTGCAATAGTAGTCTCCAGTTTAAAACAGTCGGGTATGCTGAAGTAATTATGACTTTGGTACATTTCGCGAGTTTAAATACTTACCACACTTCTGTAATTGTATATTTTTCAAACGGGAAATTTTCCTGGCGTCAAATGTTTCAACTTGTTAACCATTCGTTAATCTCTGTTTCTAGTGGCCTGCTAATCTCTCCATGCAAGAGACTATCATTTAACGTCACTTCACTTGGTGTACACTCCTCGCTGCTCGTAAATTAGATGACCCTTCCCATCCCCTCTATTCAAGGTCAAATCTCTTCGACTCAATGTGTAGGCAATACCGTTCAATACCTCCAAGAACGGCGGCATATGGCAATGCGGTCATTCTTTTCAAATCTTTATTTGGTTCACCAAGTTTGCAGTAGCTCCCTCCCAACAGGATACAACACACCAAGACCTCTTCGTGTACTACGTTTACCGCTGCAAAAAAAACCAGCAAAGCTCTCATATTTGTTTGGTAAGAAAGACTGAGCGGAATGCCGTCAAATTGTAATATTCCTTTTCAAGTAGTTTACCTATGTTCTCCACCAGAAACACCACCATGCAACGCCATTTCAGCTTGGGTTTCATGCAAAGCTCCTTCTTCACAATGGGAGTCTTACAATCTCCTCTATTAAAGTCGATATCAGTGTAAATGTATTCGGCCAATGCAAAGGCTCCACCGCTTAATTTCCACAAACATATGCTACACATCGCAATTCGGGAATTTCGTAATTGCCACTATTTTTCTCAACCTTGAAAAGATGAAGAAGACCGTTTTCGCCATACAGGTTTTTGGGCAGGTCTTGTTGGTAGCTTAACAAACCGATTACCATTTTAACGCATGTCGCCTGGGTGTGTCCGAAAAAAAAACCCCACTTTCGTCTAGCTCTGCTCTGAATGCAAGTTAAACGTGACTAACCGTTTTCGTCAAATGTGGTTGGAATATTTATTTATTAAAAAAAACAGCAGAAGTCGTAGTTGTCAGATGTGGGCTAGTCCTTTTATTGTTGAGAATATTTTTTTATCGTTATCGCGCTATTTATCGATTCTGTATTACTGGAAACCTCCTTGCAGAAGGTCTCCAAAATGCTCGTGTAAGGCAATGCTAACCCCGTTGAACAGGAGGAGTTGTAGCATTGGAGGTATTGTTTGGCTAAATGTGTTTTTTTAAGAAATTTGCCCTTTATAATAACAATTATGATTGTAAGCTCTTTGGGGAAGTAACGAAGATTTTAATGGTTTTAACAGAAGTCAAAACCCGAAGACAACTTTAGAACCTCAGTAACGGCCTGTCGGATCGATGAAGGTATAGGCGTGAGACTTAAAGTTGTCAAAGCACTTGAAAGTTACCCGCCAACATGCAGCAATTCAGATTTGCCATTCTCAACATTCTTCAAAAACCGTTTCAAATATACAAACTCATAATAATCTTTTTATTATCTCTTATTCCACCAATTAAATTGAGACACGAAATTCAATTGGTAATTTATGCATCCTCCATCCAGTACGCAAATCAACTCTTCGGAAGTTAATGCTGTAGTCGATCTTAATGTCTTCACACTTGATTGCTTCAGTTACGCCTTTGGTTTTAATTAATGCTTCGAGATTCACAGGAAAGCCCAAACCTTCAACGCAATGCGTAACAGAATCACGTGAATATCATTCAGCTTCAAATTTAATTATGGCTGATTAAAAGATGTGCACTGGTTTTATCGCAATTAATTGACGGCAAATCTTAATTCAACATCTTACCTCCGTATTATCCACGCGCAGGATCGATAAGTGGGTTGCAACGTCATTGCCGAAAAACATATCCCTACATCAATTAAAACGGTAGAGAATTATTTTTTTCTAGACAACAGAACCCAGTAAAATATTTACCAATTGAAGCGGAATCTGATTTTCTTATTTTTGCACGTTTATCTCCAAACAGCAACTATTTGGACGAATACGTTTTTCCACTAAAGCATGGTTACTTCTTCTTAAACAAATGACTCGCTAGATGGATCGGGATTCATCGTATACCTAATATTTGTGAACAAGAAACTGGTCGTGAAGATGTAATCGAGCAAGAGTAGCATTGAGAGGAGACGGGAGTTGTAACCTAATGGACAACGTGCAGTTAGGAGTATCAACTAGTAAAAATGGCGGTTTATGATGCTTTCTGGGGTTTGGAACATGGAAGATACAGGACGATATTGTATCGGACTGCCATGGGAAGAACAATGCACTGTGAACTGGTTTGATCCCGTATTTTACGAAGCCCAACCAACCCGAAGACATATTTAAAATAGACGAGACGCCGGTGGAATTCTGGTGAGTTGACCCGAAGAGTCTGGTTTAGTAACGGGCGTGATGTGGTTCGTACAAATGGGTTGGCGGCAGTTTGGTTAGCCGGCCAATAAGGGAGTGTTAGGAATGAGTCAGTAAATCGATTAGATTGTGACACGACAAAATGTTGACAGACAGGATGGGGCACAAGCGACGTAGTCACCTTTTACCCCGGAGTGGTTGTCAAAACGTTACAAGAATTAATTAAGGGAATTGATTCAGCCGTTAGTTCTGGGGAAACAAAAATCTCCTGATTGGCATCTCGTTCCTACGAAAGGCATTATCAGCTGCGCACTCCATAGACTCAGTAGACTGACGACAGTAGTCCCCAGCGATTATTGTCTGCATTGATGGGACATTTTGATTTTCTATTGAACAGCAATACTTTACTTTCCTCAAGAATTTAAATTCCATAAGAAACCTTTATTCCCCAAATGCATAAAAATGCCCAATATTATACTGAATGTAGCGATGCAATTAAGGGAAGTTTTATTCACAAGTGTCGGAAAAATGAGTGTGACGGTAAATATCTGGGTAGCCCTAAAGGACAAAGTTGGTCCAGAGTAAACCTCTTAAACCAAAAGCCTGACCGTTTCTCATGAACCAAAAATCATCGAAATAATACACGTTCGATTTTAATTTCACAGTGAACGGGCAACATGTTTGTTTACAGTACAGTAAAAGAAGGATTTTGTAATCTTTTAAATGTGTTTTCGGGAACAGCTCCTCGACGCATAGAGACTGGTATTGAAGGCTGGGTCGACCGCGCCGTCTCTTGCGATCTCAGCAGTCAACTTGTCAAAGTACCACGTTTCAAGGTCATCGTAGGCGTCGGGTTGGTAATCCATGTGGAACTTATTGGCTATAAGATATGGCGTCACCTTTAGTTGCTGCACGTGTTGGCGGCCAAGAATGCAGACGGCGCGAATGTATTTCGTGGGACAGGAGACACCCTGGTGGCTCCAAATGACAAAGCGGCCGACGAATCCCATGTCGCTCTCGCTTATGGGGGGTGGCGCTTGAATGCAGGCCCCTGGAAGACCGAGCCGGGTGTTGTAGGCGAGGCTGGGAAAAAATAGCTCGTCAGGGATGACAAGAGCGCCGTGTTGGAGGATGAAGTCGCGCAAGGGGCGTAAGCGCTCTGATACGAGGGCGGCTTCGAGAAAGTCACGTCGGAACACACCGTAAAGTGAGCCTTTGAACCACTTGGCCTAAATAAATGAAAACATATTATTAAGATGTGTTGAGCATCCACTAACAATGCCGTGAATCACT
Organism: Proteocephalus fallax; assembly: GCA_028672205.1. Classification (NCBI taxonomy): domain Eukaryota; kingdom Metazoa; phylum Platyhelminthes; class Cestoda; order Proteocephalidea; family Proteocephalidae; genus Proteocephalus; species Proteocephalus fallax. Next base: position 9,661 of record JAPUBX010002369.1, on the reverse strand, counting down.
AAGAAATGCGTCGTTCTATGGTATTCGGCTCTAAGTGACAAATGTCACTTACCCCAAGTGGAAGTTCCTTTCCATGGACACGTGATTTAGATCGTTTTATGTCGTCGGCGTCAACTAGATTCGAACCGTTAAGTGCTGTAACTGCGGCGACTATTTCAAGATTCGTCTTCAAGGGAAACTCTTGGCCCACGATGTTTAGTAGGTACGTCCACGTAGAATGTCGTTGGAGTGCCAGGACTCCACAAATCATCTGCGGCCGCAGAACAGACTCGTCGCCCCATTCGACGGCCACTCGGTCTTCTATGGGAACCAGTTGAACATTGCCGGTCTTGTCGCCGAAACATTTGGCAATCCCTGTAATCGCTTGCTGGAATATCACCAGAGAACGCCTGTCCAGGTGAATGCAGTAGAAGTTGTTAGGGCGATGGATCATGCGCATTAAACGGGCAATCTGTCGGGGATCCTTGTGCACAACCATTGTGAACGCAAGGTCTGTGTCGCCGTCTCGATAGCCGTCCTTAATGTGGGGGAAGGAATCTCGAAACTTTCTGCAGTTTGGATGGGCTTGACTGTCTATTTGGGCAAAGTACTCGGGTGTTTCGTAGGTTCTATAACTCTGATTGGAAGGCTTTTCTTCATCGTGGGGAATAAAGTACTTCGATGTTTTATGGATAAAATAGTAGTAGCAGATACCGCATATAATGACGGCGAAGAGTGCCAAGTACATTAGTTTATTTCGAGCGACCTGAATTGACTTCATAACGGAACTAAACGAAAATGTGTCAGAAGCCTTGGCGAATAGTGTAATCGACAAAATCCTCAGAGTCAAAGGTCGCTATTATGAAAGAAATGATCTACCTCGTATATCTACATAGGAAGAAGCGGTTTAAATTATGGGCGTCTTTCATTGAATCCGCGTATGGAAATGTCTGTTTATTCGTGAACTCAAAGTTGACAGAAAACGCTGATTGAACAAGGATGAAAAGGTTTAATTTCTTACGTCCTGCCTGTCAGGGAGAGTAACTCCGTTTAAGTTTATTTGACAAACGGTTTAAATAGGATGTAATCAATTAACATGAAATAGACTGCAAATAATGATACTTTTAAAAGAGCATACCTGAGGGCGAATACGATATTTGTTTTCTGCACAGCGGGTCCCATATGTATATGTATAAAAACATTCCAACCAATTGTAATAGAGTTAGTCGCGCAATTGTGTGCACAGAGTCGAAATCGGAAAATCATTACGGAATCTGTTGGTATTTGATATCATACAAGTGCATCTCACAGAAAGGCCGGAAACTCCTGGCCCGGGGACCACGTTGTTCTTGACGACCACAGCTGCGACATGCTCAAATTAAATGAAGAAAATCAGATCCCGAGCCTTCGACAGAAAACTAGACATTTATTTCGCGTTCGAGGTCAAATGGCAAATGACGCAAAACAAAATTGATAAATCCACTCAAACAACAACGAAATATATTTTTCTAAGTAAATTAGAGGAAGTCCCAATCCAGCTTTGCGATTCGCCCTGGTGGGTCGGCTTTCAATTAAGATATTCAGCTACCCAATTGCCGTCTGGGAAGATTGTTTACAAAAAGAGATTTGCGTGTACGATGTCTTTTCTAGAAGGTTCTTCGAATTTAATTGGTCTAGCTGGTGGATTGGGTTCGAGCCGACATTTTGATGACGCATCGCGCGGGCTTTTTGAAAAAAAGACGTAACCGTACAAATTAAATCAGCAGGCTTCCATTTAAGATCCTAGTTAAGGAGTAAGAGGCATTAGGATTAGAAGAATTAAATAATATGCTCCGATCACTTGAATCGGGGTTTATCAAAAAACTGTCTATAAGTCTACAATTTCTTATATTTCGAGCATCGAAGCGCGTGTCACTTCGAATGGGAATTTAGACTGAAAAAAAGTATTTCGGCATTTGAAAACCCACGGTAATATATTGAGAAAAGTTGAAATTCCTCTCGAGTTTCTATTTGTTGGGGATTTCGCACTGGCTGAATCTGGAAAAAGTAAGCCATTATTCGACACGGGTAGTAGCACCGATGATATATTTATTTTTGCCATCGGCGATGCGTTGTTCATGGTCTTAGATAAACAAATTAATTCAACAAAACTATGTACAATTATATATATATTATATAAGATATTTCGACTCCGAGCATTCGAACATACATTAATTTGCGGGGGAACACGAGAACAACTGCCGTTTAGATGGTTGCTTATTTGTTAGCAGAGATGATCTAAAGCCTAGACAGAGAAGGCTTTTGGTTAAGTTTGTAAGTTGTGACCTGTCTCGTGCACAGAATCAGTTCGTTGATTAAGTTTCGGCACGAGTGAGGTCGAGTATAGCTGTTCAAATCAGGCATATGAAAAAAAGGACTCGTCAACAAGAATATTTCGAAAACAAGCTGATAACGTGACGGCGATACAAAATTATAGAAACAAGTTTTTGACTAACATTCATCCTTGGGACCGTCTTTAATCCACATGAAACCGAGTTAGATAAGAGAACAATTTACCTGGTTTAATATTGCGTACATTCGCGGGTGTAACAGATGAAAAAATCGTGTGTCTATAATGAGCAATACAATTTTCAACTGCGATGTCTTGTATCCGACCAGTAGAAATTGTATTCATAAGTGAGGAGAATTTGAGCAATTGGTGTTAACTTTGTTGCACAGATGTTACAGAGACACTACTTGTCATGTAATCTCAATTTCAAAAAAACTGCGACGTCGGTTGGTACGACAAAGCTGCCAGGTCTGATATCGATCACATTGTTAAACGTTCCTCCATAAATCTGCCGAATAAATCTGCTCACAACCCTTATTTCGGTTTGGTACTTGGTTAATTTACAACGATTTGACTGTAAAGTATAAAATAAGCACCTAGATCTCAAGAGATGGGGCGACTCGTAAACTTGTTATGCTCGTACTTCAGACTCAAGCAGTAAAATGCAACTTCGAAGCTCAATAAGACACGCAATTGCCCGACCGCTTAATTGCAGGCATCAATGGTCTCAATCTGCAAAGGCAATAACTAATACTCAAGAATCCTACATTCGAGAATGTTCGTGCTATATGCGAACAATTCCAAGATGTCTCGAAAATTGTTATAATTTCTCATATTCCAGATCCCGTGTTTCACTCCAGATCTATGCCTAGGAGACAAAACGCGCGGATATTCAAAGATCGCAACAAAAAAAAGGACCGATAATTCATTCGATTCAGACGAAAATATATCCGAAATGGCTCTGATGAGTTCCAGCAGTCATAGCGGTGACCATATTGCCAAGGAACTCATGAATTCACATGGGGAAAAGGGGTCCTTCATTGTTGATACCGGGAGTGTGTAATTGCTTATTTCGATCAATGCATTGAAGAGGTTTTGTCCACCTCCATGTTTACAGAATACCGGCTAGTAGATTATTGGTTTCACTAGTCATTCGTTGGAAATAATTGGCTTCTGTATGATCCCAATTGTCCGAGATGGTACCAGATTCCCATGCCAAATTCTTGGTGTCGGCAACGAGTCCAGTCATTATCGGTTTTAACGTCATGAAGCAGCCCAAGTTCCAACTAAGTTTCTTTTCATTACCGGCAGTTGAGTCCGAGTTGAGAGATTTGGACAAAAAGTGCACCAGAGCGACTGGTAGAATGAAAATTCCCAAATTCAAACTCAAGTTTGCAAGAGATCCCATGTTCTTGAAGCGGAGGATTATTGCCTTCGGCTTCCAAGACTCTGTTGAACTTGCTATACACCAATTGGTGGAGCGTCACATATTTACCAATAATCGACTGGTCGCTCTTCTGTATACATGGAAGTGGACAAAACTTCTTCAATACATGGATGGGAATGAGCGATTCCACACTACCGGTATCAACAATTAAGGACAGAATTGTTCCAAGTGAATTAACGAGTTCCTTGGAAATATGGCCACCGCTCTTACTGCTAGAACTCATCGGAGCCATATGGGATATATTGTCCTCTGAATCGTGAGTAATCTTCCAAACCTTGGATTTGCAGACCGATTTGATGTGGCCTATTTTGCCACAATTATAGCATTTCGCATCACGGAATTTACATTGCCCCCGTGAATGTAATTTGCCACACGAATGACGTATTGAAGTAATTATCAGTCTTCGTTTTGCGATTTTTGAATATCCGCGTGTTTGGTCTCCTAGGGATAGATCTGGAGTGAAACACGGGATCTGGAATATGATACATTTTTACAACGTTCGAGACATCATGGAATTGTTCGCATGTAGCACGAACACTTTAGAATGTAGGATTCTTTAGTAATAATAATTGTGCTTGAAGATTTGGATCATTGATGCCTGCAATTAAACGGTGTCGCAATTTCGTGTCTAATTAAGCTTCAAAGTTGAATTTTGCTGCCTTGGTCTGAAGTAGAAGTATTAACTCTCGGATGTTTTGGTCAGATTTTCGCATGATAGTATGGAATATGCTCCGTTCAGACGCCTCAAAAGCTATAGGCTGAATATGCTGAATAATAGCTTCCTGGATCTTGGCGAGTGGCATTTTAATGGGAATATCCTGATAAACCAAGTTTTTCACCAGAGCATAAGCATCTTTACCAATTGCATTCAGAAAATAAACAGCTTTCTTTTCTTCAGCGAGATTATCTTGGGTTATAGCCAAAATTTCGAAACGCTGAATACAGTCCGACATTTGAGACATTGTGGAGACGCCAAATGTGGTAGTATTGTATGGAGGGTTGAATTAACCCTGAATGTATAATAGACGAAGTGTCTGTTATATCGGTATAACCCAAAAAGCCAACAGATACCTTTAACGAAAAAGACACGTGCAGCAAGGAGAAATCGTATTAGTAAGTGTGACGTACAATATACGTCAGTATATAAAAACACAATTAATAATTAAAGTCAGCAATCACCACAGGAACATACCTCGTGCGGTTTATTTTAATTCTTTAGTTCTTGAACGTGGGAGCCGATTGGCGTTATTTTTAAGAGTCGGTTATCATGGAGTGATCAAATTGGTGCCGTCTTCGGTAAATGTTCTCGCCGTCCACAGAAAATCTCCTTCAATGTTTATTCTCTAAAGGCACAAATACGGTGAATGGTTGTACTGTGACAAGCTGAGCGGCGAGAACGCGAGATAGTTAATCAAGCCGTCAATGCCTCGATACGCAGTTCTCGATAACACCGTAAACGCCTAGTTAAGTTGAAATTTAAATTATACATTTACCGTTGCACTCAAACTATTAACATCTACTCTTTTAACGCCAATTATTCACCTCTATAATAATTATAATGAAAATCGCTTCAGCTTTTTATTTTCGGTTGAAACTAAAATTCAGGGCCAACCGGCAATGACCGAATAGCGATATGAAAAGGTTCTTAGGGAAATTTAGCATGTAAGACTTCGTATTAGTCTGCGAGATTTCCATTGCGGTAGATTATAACAAATGGCATAAAGGGTTCACTGCATTCACGAAAAGGTAGGAGGAAGCCATAGCTTTCTTGGATTGAGAACATGTACCAAATAGTTTAAAAGGACAAAAACTTATCATGAGGGGATACTACAAATGATGAGAGCATAAATTCGGATCTAACCTCAAAACATAATATTTTTGCATTCATCGAAGATTTAGACACACATATATGCGAAAATTAGGCTTACTATTAGGACCGACTGCAGAATTCCGTTTTCCACTGATCTTTCCGGGAAGAACGGAGTCTTTAGTACGGTTTCCTTTTTTTAAACTTTTATCATTTTCACGTTTGGTTTATCTTACATAATGTTATAAAGAGTATACCGAACGCGTGTCGATCTAATTTTCATGGTTTCGACACCCTTCGATGACGTTTTAACGTTTTATGTCAATCCCGCATGATAATCAAACAAAATAACTCCATATCTATCGAAGGATTCACCCCCTTATAAAAATAAGAACCCACACTTTATCAATCAATGCTCCAACGAATCTAAACGAACACAACGCGCTATTTGCACATGTTGCGTGGGCTGGTTCGATAGCATGCTCCTTTTCAGAACGTCAAACCTGTGTCTTTATTGCAAACCAACTCAAAACAAATTCGTTCCCTTTTTGAGCTTTCAAGAATAGGGATATTTTGTAGATTTCGATTGTATGTAAAATCTTCTAAAGTAAAGTTTTTTTATAATTTAATTGGATATTAAACAGATACTATTAAATTATTACCGTTTTGATAATAGAATTGAAGTGTGTGCTTGTAAAACGTCCGTAGGGTTGTTTAGAAGCTACAGTTCTCTGGCAACTGTCCTTAGAAAAATCAATTCCACTCGACATACTTGGTTGTTTCAATGAAATACACCGATACTCTGCCGTCTCGGGGAAAGATCGGCGTCTCTGGTTTCCTTGTTCTTCGTTCCTAGAGCTACGTTGTATTAGCTCAAACAATGGTATCTTATTGGTATCGTACTGGATCCCCAATGTTCTAAACTTATGCATCCTTGGTTCCACTAATGTTGACGTTAACTGGCAGTCAAACCAAGGTCGATAGAAAACGATATTGCCGGTGGTAGACAAATATAAGCAACCATAAAATAGTTTTGGATAGGGTCCTCGTGACCTTAATAAAGCGAATATTAGTATAATTAATGGTAATATTGTGGGATCGGGTTGTGTAGCGTATATCGGATACACTTACATGGATCGCCAAATGCCTCGGCGAAGACGCTGAAAGCCTTCACTTGGTTATGTTAAAATGCGAAACGCTTAATTGCTTATTTCTGCGAAAATTAAAAAAACACATTTAGGTAAATTTTGTATGAATTACTAATTTTCGAAATTCACTGTGGTATTTATATCAGGAGGAACATTTTTTTCGATCCACCATAATATTATGGATATCGTTTTTCTGAATGCGTTAATTATTTATAATTGTGTTGCACCGTCTTCAATGACCGGATATCAAGGTTATAATGCCGCCAGCATACCTGTAAACATCCGCCTATTTGGACCTGTTTTCACGGATTGCTTTATTTTTGTCAGCGTTTGTTATTTGACATGGTAGGCAAACATTTAGTGTATTTGAAATCTTCATGAACACTCATCAAATTGCTTAATAAATCAGTGTTGCATTTGTATACGAATAGCTCTGTGGAAATAAAACGAAATCTATTGTTTTTAGTCTCATGTTTATTTTATTTAGAAGGTGAATTATTTTCATACAATGGAAATATACACGTTTCCAAACCCACCAGTCTGAAGCATGCCAACAGGAAGTTTTCCATTAATTATTCCAGTCGGGAAATGGCCACAGTTGAAACAGGTGAATTTTCTCGACCTTATTATTTAATTTCACCCAATCATCTCTGGTGTTTCCATTTGTTCATCACATTTTTGATTGCAGTTAAGATTGAATCAATAATTGGTAGAGAGAAACGGTGGACGATGGATTCTACGCATTAAATTGGCAACCTGTGGGGGATTCTTGTGCACAACCATGGTAAACGCCAAGTCAATATCTCCGTCTCAATGGCTATCCTGAATACGGGGGATAGCATTTTGAAATCGACCTCAGCTATAATGAGCTGAACACTCAGCCTTTACCTCCTCCTGTTTCATCACGATGCATAAAATAAACATTAAGATATTCAAGAGCTTGGTCGGTGAGTATTTCAAACATTATGGTAGATAATTCGGCTTGTAGAAACGGGATTTAATATAGAGATTTCTCTGACCTCTATTTTCGTTTTAGTTCAACAAAACGCGAACCATTTCCGAAACCCATTGCGATTCAGTCATGAAATCAACACATGGTTATCTGCTACTACAATGAGATCCATAAATAACTTCTGTGCTCTCTTCCACACGACACAGAAAACCCTTCCGTTACTACAAATCGCCGCATTTCTATGCCCAAATAGACAGTTTAGCCCGTCCAAACGGCAGGCGATTTTGTCATGCATTCGCCTTTCTGACCGAACATCGAGATAGAGATATTGACCTTTCATTCACAATAGCTGTTCAAAACGACACCGAACAGTTTTCCCGTTTTTGTGGTATCATTCATCGCCAAAACAACTTTTTTTAAATTTTATTGTTGTAATTTGCTGGTTTTAAGGGAATGAATTAAACGAATGACAAAGAAATTGGCCGTGTTTGTGTGCCTGACTTGATATAACGAGGCATCGATGATGCTGTAAATGAAGTGCGTGCTAGGTGTTATGAGTGGCGCGGTTAAATCGCAGTTCTAGGATCTATTATGAGCCGTGGTAACGAAGGGCTTCGTTGCAGTAGCCATGTTAGGCTGACGCCCGCTAAGGTATTGACAAATACGTTCCACTTAGACTCCTATCCCGACGCCAATTGTGACCTTGAAATGTTGATTGCCGAGATGGCAGGAGGCGTTACGGTTGATCCGGCCTTCAATGCCACTATACATGCGTCAAAGAGCTGTTTCCTAATGCTGAAATGGCGTTCAATAGTAGTCTCGAGTTTAAAACAAAAATTCCTCGGCGTAACAGTCGGGTAGGTTGCAGTGGTCATGTCTTCGGTAAATTTCGTCGCCTCTGCTTCTTAGTTCGCGGGTTCAGTAGACTTGGAGTGAGCTGAAGCCGCTTTCCACACCTCCGTAATTGTATATTTTTCAAACGCGAAACTCTTCTGGCGTCAAATATTTCGACTTGTTAAACCTTCGTAGGCTTTTTAAATAATCTCGTTTTCTAGTGGCCTGCAATGCTCTCCATTTCAAGAGACTATCATTTAACGCCACTTAACTTGTTGTACACTCCATGCTGCTCGTAAATTAGATGACCCTTCCCATACCCTCTATTCAAGGTCAAATCTCTTCGACCAATGTGTAGGCAATACGCTACAAGAACGGCGGCATATAACCATTCGGCCATTCTTTTCAAATCTTTATTTGGTTCACCAAGTGTTCCGTAGCTCCCTCTCAACAGGATACAACACACCAAGACCTCCTCGTGTACTACGTTTACCGCTGCAAAAAAACAGCAAAGCTCTCATATTTCTTTGGTAAGAATTACTCACTTGAATGCCGTCACACTGTAATATCCTTTTCAAGTTGTTTACCTATGTTCTTTACCAAAGACACCACTATTCAACGCCATTTCAGTTTGAGTTTCATGCATAGCTGCTCTTCATTATGCGAGTCTTTCAATCTCCTCTATTAAAGTCGATCTCAGTGTATATTTATTCGGCCAATGAAAATGCTCCACCGCTTAATTCCCACAAACAACTGCTACACATTGAAATTCGGGAATTTCGTAATCAGAGCGATTTTTGCTCTACCCCGAAAAGATGAAGAAGACCGTTTTCGCCATACAGGTTTTTGGGTAGTTCTTGTTGGTAGCTTAAAAAACCGAATTACCATTTTAAAGCACATCGCCTGGGTGTGTCCGATAAAACCCTCCACTTTCGTCTAGCTCTGCTCTCAATGCCAGTTTAAAGTGACCCACTGTTTTCGTCAAATGTGGTTAGAATATTTATGTATTAAAAAAACAGTAGTAGTCAGATGTGGGACAGTCATTTTATTATCGAGAATATTTTTTTATCGTTATCGCCCTAATTATCGATTCTGTATTACCGGAAACCTTGCAGAAGAGTTATGTGATGGCCGAAATAACGTAATGGACATGCATCTTAATGGG
>JAPUBX010002368.1:0-49337 GCA_028672205.1 Proteocephalus fallax | reverse complement strand
GTCAAGCCCATCCAAACTGCAGACAGTTTCGAGATTCATTCCCCCACATCGAGGACGGCCATCGAGACGGCGACACAGACCTTGCGTTCACCATGGTTGTGCACAAGGATCCCCGACAGATTGCCCGTTTAATGCGCATGATCCATCGACCTAACAACTTCTACTGCATTCATCTGGACAGGCGTTCGTCGGTGATATTCGAGCAAGCGATTACAGGGATTGCCAAATGTTTCGGCGACAAGACCGGCAATGTTCAACTTGTTCCCACAGAAGACCGAGTGGCCGTCGAATGGGGCGACGAGTCTGTTCTGCTGCCGCAGATGATTTGTGGAGTCCTTGCACTCAAACGACATTCTACGTGGACGTACCTACTAAACATCGTCGGCCAGGAGTTTCCACTAAAGACAAACCTTGAATTGGTCGCATCAATTAAGGCCCTGAACGGATCGAATCTAGTAGAGGCCTTCGACATAGAAAGATTCAAAGCATGGGTCCATGGGAAGCACCTTCCTCTTGGTGTAAGTGAATAGTTTTGGATAAAATTACGCATGCCGCGTTTTGATACAGAATGTGGTACCGAGTTGCTAAAGCCGATTAAGATAATGAAATGTAGTAGAAATCGACCCTTGTTCTTTAACGCAACTACAGTCGCAAAACACCTTATTAATTTAGGCAAAGTGGTTCAAAGGCACCGTATACGGTGCATTTCGTCGTCATTTTCTCGAAACCGCCCTTCTCTTGGAACGTCTTCGTCCCCTGCGTGAATTCCTTGTTCAAAGCCGTGCATTCAACCACCCGGACGAGCTGTTCTTCTCCAGTCTCGCTTACAACTCCCATCTCGGACTTCCTGGGGCCTGCCTCGAAGCCCCACCACCTTCGAACGAGGTCAATCTCGGCTTTCCCGCCCGCTTTGTTATTTGGGGAGACCAGGAAATCACCTGTGGCACAAAATACAATCGCAACGTTTGTGTTCTTGGTCGCCAACATGTGCAGCAACTCAAACAGGTGCCACACCTGATAGCAAATAAGTTCCAAATCGACTACCACCCCGACGCCTACGATGACCTTGAAACGTGGTACTTTGACAAGTTGACTGCTGAGATCGCAAGAGACGGCGCGGTCGACCCAGCCTTCAATACCGATGTCTATGCGTCGAGGAGCTGTTCCCGAAAACACATTTAAAAGATTAAAATATACTTTCTTTTGTTCCACTGTAAACAATTATTTTGCGCGTTCACTGTGAAATTAAAATCGAACGTTTATTATTTAGAGGATTTTTGGTTCAAGATGTTCTCACTAGACCAACTTGTTTAGATGAAAAAGGATTGGTATGTACGTGGAGCGTTTAGGTAACAGCTACAGAAAATCGTTGATGGACGGAATATCAATCTTCTTTTTTTGGTGCTGTTAGTTCATTCGTATTAAACTGAATGGTTTCTGTTCATGGTCATCTGCCGCTATTACGATAAGCCGAGAAGGCATTGAACCCTCAATTTAACTATCTTTGACGCCGCGAAAGACCGTCAACCTAGTTAACGAGAAACCACGATTTACTAAACTATTTCTTCATAAAAGTGGCTTGAATATCTATTTGTGTACATCATATGGAGCCGAATTGCTGGTTTCCTCGTTTATTGCGGGTTTTGGTGGACAATAATGATTATAATATTTTGTGTGGAGTATAAATTGCTCCACGTATAAATGTAAGTCACCTTTTTTACATCTTTGGTTGTCCTTGCTGTTGCCGACGAAGAAAGTACTTGGATTTTCAATTTCATTTTTTGAACGTCGAAACGTCCTTGAAGGATGGCTTCTTTTGCAATGTACAGGTTCCACCTTTCCAATTTAAGACAGAACCTTCTCTGTGGAGCCTCCCGGGATAACGGAAGACTTGCATCTATCGTTTCCGCTTCAAATTACCCATCCCGTCACACACAAATTTTTCTCCCCGTTCCAGAGTAGGTCACCGTCACAGCTGACGTGTTTGCTCGATCAACGTTGTTGTTTGGTCGGCCGGACATCTTTAAAACCACCGCGGCGATCCACCGCGTAGTCGAATTCCGTCTCTTGTTTCTCCTAAAGCACCTATCGAGGACTCCTGTCACGAGGAGCATCAAAATTGATTTTTCCTAAAAAATGCAAATTAGGTTTACACCATTAACCAATACAACAATGAGGTAAATTTAACCATCGACGTATCTAAAGTTTGGTTAACACACAATGACGGCCTTAAAAGGTCTAAACAAACGATTCAAAGGATAATTATTTTTTTATGCATCCAATCATGAAATCAGTGTTAACCAAAACGGTCAAAACAATCGGTTGTAAATTGTATGAACCGCAAAATTTCACCGGAATGTCGGCGAGGCTTTTTCAAAGTGTAGACAACCTCTTGACGCCCTCTTCAGCTTTATGGCGGAAAGCTAAGAATTTCAAAGCGAGTGGCGTCAAATACGCCATCTATCTTTCCTGGGATGTTTTTCAGGAAGCTCTCACATTCTTCAACAGTATTTAAGTGACAATGAATATTTCCGTCGGCGACCTTGAATTCGTCGACCATACAGTTGGCCTGGGAGAATGCCCTACACTTTTGCAAATGCATTCAGGCTGGAGATCAACACATCGACATCTCTGCAGGCTCTGAATGCCCCTACCACGATAGCCTTAAAATATCTTAGCCAAAACCAAGGTTTGATTCCATCAAAGGAGACATTAATAGCTGTGGACCGCAGTCGTCTGTTTATGGAGTGCGCCGTTGAAGGAACAAGCTGACAATCAGGAGATTTAATAAGTCATTAAGGTTCTTTCACTCATTGTGTCAGTTCATCACTGCACGAACATGCCACATATCGTCTCCCATTCGATAACATTGGAAACCGTTGCTAAGACTTTATTGGACACTAAATAAATCATTCACCGCGGTTGCTTCGAGGATGCGATATGCAAGACAACCACGTTTACTTTGCGCGTGACCTCTGTCTCGTAATTCGGGTTTGCGGTTTTACGCAGTCCAAAGAATAAAAAAATGCGGTGTAAAAAAATCTTAGAAGTGGATGTCGTATTCGTAAATTTCCAACTTCAGGCGATTACCTAATTTGAAATAACACTTCTAGTTTGTATTACTTCAATTGTGCCGTAGAATGGCAGACTTTCGTATGCGGGTGAGCTCATGAAGCCTAAAGGTGGTGATTGACTCCATATTATGTCGTGCTCCTCCCATTAAGCCAGAGATGTTCCGACCTTACAACCCTCCATAGTAATTTAGATTTCTATTGGATTATATATTTAAACAAAACGTTTTGGGGAGTTTTCCTGATATTTTTCTAATATTTATACTTTATTGAATGAAGAAATAAAAGAAATATCATCGTTTTTGCATAAGCGCAGATAAAAAAACAGCCGATTGATTTGAACACTTTATTGCTGATGTTTTTGTGTGTTTTTTTCAATTGGTGGTTATTAAATGTGTCAGTGGTCTGCTTATGGGAGCATCGTATAATATATTCGATCTCTATATTAGTGTTTCGTCAGCGTTTTTCTTTATGGATTTAAATTTACTGCTCGTGTATTAATTATTGTATGCAACAATGTCCGCAAATACGTCTAATTTGAACAACAGCCTTGCCGATTACATGGGGTTGCAAGATAATACGTCCGGGCAACAAAGATTATCTTCCGGAAGTAATGCACATTTACCGCCAGCGTCATCTGCGACATTTCTCTACGGTATTGGTGGAACACCTGTTTCTGCTCCCGCTCCACCAGTTCGTTCTTCTAGTACCCTGTAAGTCTGCGTTTATTTTTGGTTTGTTGTAAGGCTTGTCATTATTTGTAACAATAAATCGCTTTCAGGACTTCGATTTTCGCGATAATTTGGTAGTCTCCCTTCGGTTTTGTTATTGTTTTTTTATATAAGGCATTTAAGTTTTATTCATTTTCGTACTGTGATCCCAGGTGGAACTGGGGATGACAACTTGATGGCAACCTCCATGAAGCTGATTTATCATCTTGTAGGAGATAGCTGGTGAATGTGGATGTGCAATGATCTTTACCCATTCAATCTTTTTTTATCACGTCACATGGGATTGTTTGGTCTACTTGTCACATTTACGATTTTATTGTGTTTTCATAACAGAAAGGGCCGGTATCTTCGGTTACTTTCTCATATTTTATTAAAATATGCTCGATGTTCAACTATTTAAAACATTTAAAGGCATACGGAATCCTGGATAACGGAAACAAGTTGTGTTTATGTTAATAGCGCGTGTTCCGGTCAAATCTATGTGCATACGCATAGTCGCCATTTAAAGTAAGTAATCATTGAAAACCAGGCGACGCTTAACATTCACGCAGCCTAAAGGATTGTTGTGTTTTTTTATTCTTTCTTGTCTTTACTAATCCGTGGTTGTTTAACATTTCGTCACTAGGCACTCACTTAACTTTATTTTTCTCTGGTGACTAATCCTCCTCGAGTGTCGTGATCTTAGGTGCGTTTGCTGTCGATTGAACTGGTGTTCATTGGTTTTTAGAAAAAAGGATCGGCCATTCGTCAGTCCGCCCTGCAAACCTCTGCCCACCCCACCTGAGAAAAAGGAAAAAAAAAAGAAAGGTGAGATTGATTTGTGTTGCAGGTTTTGGCAGTCAGCATCCATCCTAATTTATGCTTGTACATCGATAACTTTTTCTTTGAGTTCAGCGCGAAAGACTTGCAACTCTTGGACATGTGTGTAGATTCCCGCTCTTTGTACATGCTCGGGAATGTTGGCAGGGCCACCAGAGTTGTCCTGACCTGGAACTCTGACCCGGGTCTCTCACCACCATCTGTGATAATATTTCCAATAACCTTGGTTTAAACACGCATAAAGCCAAATATCAGCGCGCTAGCAGCCTGTACTGGTGTCGAAGTTACTGTAGAAACAACGCACATTCGGTTAGGCAGTCACGTGACCTCCTGGCTGAGGTCATCACCTGTGTCGACTTAATCTAGGTCAACATGAGATCATGATGAAGCACAGCTTTGGATTTTTAGTAGTTGCCATGCGGTCTGGGCAAATTGACCTCTCAAAATGACGACATTGGGTCAGCGGTTCGCATTTTTTTTATTTCAATTGACCTCGAAGCGAATTTCGCGAGAAGCGAAAGGCATCCTCTAACACGGGCGAAAGTCGGGCTTAACAAAATTCCTTATTGGCTCCAGTCCGTCAGGAATGCCGTCTCCGGATCTGCAGTACACCAGGGCCCTTGGTTTTTTTTCTATTCACAGAACCGGCTTTACGACGCCGTCTCTCGGAAACAGAGTCTTCCATCGGAGAGCTTCGAGTCTGTCCGGCGTAGAACGTGGTTGAACCGCTGCCGTTGCAGCTTCTCTGAGTCTGTCTGTGTGTAGCGGCGTCTTTTGGGATGCTTCGTTATCCAAAACGCCTGAACTCCTTGTGTCTTCACTGTGTAGCCTTAGGTTCGGATTTGACGACGCGGCCCCACCGTCTTCTTCCTCGCTTGACCCAGGCGGCCTGGGTTCGACTCCCGGTCATTGGACTCGGGGCGTTCCTTTGTCGAATTGCCTCGGTGTTAGTGATAGAGTTGCCTTGGCAACCAGACCGAGGGTGTGTGTGTGTGTGTATTTATGCGAGTAACAACCTTGACCACCACCGCCGCCACCATTTCAATCATTTAATGGCCTTATAACGACCGGGGTCACGACATTGAAAGTGCGTGTACGCGCGTCTCGTTGTACTTTCGGCACGCACCTGAACAAATTTTCACTCAGGGGAGGGATGTTGGGCAAACAAAGCCTCTCGCCCATCTGGGTCAATTGTAGTCAGAGCAGCAGAGACCCACTTCTTGTTCCCGTGGCCCAAGCGCACCCCATCCTCTTTGATTGGACAAATTCGCGTTTTTAGTTCCCCGTATTGTTTGCCTTCTAATGTATTTCTGAACTGTTAAGGAGTTTTTTTTGCGTGTGAATCCGCAGTCAACAAGACGATGGTACACCCTGCCAAGAATAAAGTACAAAACACACAACATCGTCGAGGACGAATTGGTCACACTAGTCCTCTTTGAGGGCTTGTCGCGTTGGCCACTAGGTCGTCTGTTTGGGCCTAGCATCCGAGTCGTGGGATTGGTGGGCACCAAGAGACCGGGAGTGGGGGTGATCTTGTTTTGATACTCATCGACCCCCCCTTCGTTACAGTGAAGCTCTTCAAGCTGCCTCTCTTTGGTCGCAGTGGCTCCTCCGAGCCGAGTATCTCCGGGCCCACCGACGTCAAGCACGACGTCCACGTTGTCTTCGATCGCTCCATTGGCGGCCTCAGGGTAAGTCTTAGTTGTAGATGACCATTTACAACGTCCACGCTCCCCTCGTCATAAGTCGAGGAAGAATGAATGTCTCTCTTGGCGTATTAGCGACATTATTTATTGCATCAGCATTCGTTAAGTCCCTCGTGTGTGTTAATAAATAAAAATTCCACATCAATAGTTGAATCCAACGTCCACCAGTGGCTCATTATACTGACCTGCGAAGCGGAATAATTAGATTGAAGTAGTAGTATTTACCGTCCTGCTCTAAAAATAGCAGTAATAACATCCACCCAGGGATAACCGACTGTTGGAATGGAGGCGAAATTTCCAAGTAAAGCTATCAGCCTCGTTTTAACACCTATTCGAGGCCAACCAGAGCCGGTCAGGGTGTTGGGAAGCATGTGGTGCGTCTTGTAACCATAACATCGGACCAGGCCGTCAATACAACAATAACCGTGGGAAAGCACCATTTCTAGTCGAATTGAGGAATCACATGTGAACTCAAGGTCATGTTCACACATCCGCTTTACAAGTGACCGCGAATCGCACAGTGCTGGTATAATCTGTGATTAATTTTAAGAGAGAAGCTTTCGCGACCTGTGTCGTCTAACTCATTCTACTCGTCTATCATGCGAGTAGGTTCGCCTTGAAACGCCGCAATCGAGGGCGCTACTCTCCCTGATTCTCAGGAATCCTCGTGCCAACCCCTCAAACAGGGTGGGAGCGTCGCTGGAAACAGAACTAGACGATTCGTGACATCCATGATTACGCCTCATCAGGCGGTGTTGAAGAATGTTGACAGCCGCTCGGTGTCTAGACATCGTCGTCTTAGGCCTGGTCACGACAAGTCCAGCGGTTCGCCGACAGCAGTAGTCGAATACTTCGGTGCGGTCTGGGGCGGTTGTGACTTGTAGACCGTCTTCTTGACGCTGTCAACACGCGCCTAAACGTCGGCCTTCAACGGAAGCCGCCCGACAAACGAACCTCCTCCACGCAGAAGATAGCCCCGTGAAAATAAGTCTCCTCGAGACGATTCACCGGCTTCATGGATATCCCGCGTTTTGGTTTAAGGGCTCCACTTGTCTGCTACGGCAGTCACCTCTTAGGTGTGTGGAGGAGGAGGAGGAGGAGGAGGAGGAGGAGGAGGAGGAGGAGGAGGAGGAGGAGGAGGAGGAGGAGGAGGAGGAGGAGGAGGAGGAGGAGGAGGAGGAGGAGGAGGAGGAGGAGGAGGAGGGAGGAGGAGGAGGAGGAGGAGGAGGAGGAGGAGGAGGAGGAGGAGGAGGAGGAGGAGGAGGAGGAGGAGGAGGAGGAGGAGGAGGAGGAGGAGGAGGAGGATGGCCAAGAATAGGCGACTGCAAAACGCGCCACCCTGTGGTGGGGGCTGTGTCGTCATCGTAATCAATGCGTGGGCGGTCGGCAGCGTCACGTGATGTCTTTATGTCCCGCGTGTGCGCCCACGCCTCGATTGGTGATTGCTAGCGGGCAGCAGCAGCAGCAGCTTCCACCGCCAATGACCCCGCTACGCCTTGGCTCGTGGCCAAACACTGCCACCGAGCCACAGTGGCAAGCAATTGTGTGTGCGCACGTGTGCTTTTGCACACAAATGCTGGCGCACCTTATATCCCAACCACATGCACTGGTGGTGGTGGTGATTTGACTTTTGATCCGGGGGGGGGCGGTTGGTAAATTCGGTTTCTCTTCTCTCTCTCTCCAGCGTTTAAGTAGTACTTAGTAGTTGTAGTAGTAGTATACGTGTGGGTGTTTCGCTAGTGCTTCAGTGGCGCTGTATTCCGACCTCATGTTAATAAGTAGTATTTACGTAGACGGACAGGGTCGTATTTGCATGTTAATAAGTAGTATTTGCACCCGGCAGTGTCTGTTTGGTATAGATAACCGTTTCAATGCGCTTCTCAGACAACGAAAGGAGCAACTCGGAATCTCGCGATCTGGAATTTTTACCACCGCGCTTACAAAACAGGAAACCGAGCAGTGCCGACCCGATTGCGTTCCTAATATTCGCTTTATTAAGGCCAATTTAATCCACTAAGTATATCAAGTTTGGCAAACGGGAAATGGCGGCCATTCAAAGGCCCTAGCCAATGATCAATTGATGGCTGTTGCTATTAATACCAGCATCCGCTTCGGGGGTGTTGCGCTTTTATCCTTTACCCCTTCCACTCACCTATACACCGCCCGGTACCACCTAACCCCGCAAAACACCTCGCTAACACGAGAGCTTCCTTGTCCGTTTCGTTCAAAATCCATTTCGACGCCCCTAATGGCAATTTTGGCCGGGAGTCGAACTCGGGGACCCCACCGCAACGACGCGTCATCTGTTTTTGTCCACGGGCTCTAAGTGCTGTGTGTTGTCGTTAATGCTGTTGTTGTTGTTTCAGGGGATGCCGCCACAGTGGGCTGTCCTGCTGCAGAACGCTAACATCCCCACCTCCGAGCAGGCCAAGCATCCCGACCTCCTCTTCGACGTGCTGCAGTGCTATGACGAGGCCAACAAACCCGGCGAGAAGTACATGACCAACATCTCGGATGTCACAAGTAGGTCTCCTCCTCAAATGACCCAAATTCCTCATCGTCGGCATCCTTGTCATCCACATCAGTCACACCCTGGTCTGTCTGTCACGTCCATCTTCAGCGTCGCCCTTGCCGTCTACCTCTCCCCTCAAACTCCCTCTCTCCCCCCACCCCCTTTTTCCACTTCTTCTTCCTCTTCACCGTCACAGACGTCTAGTCATCTAACTTAATCACCGCTACCCTGCCAATTCTACAGCTTCATTGTTTGCGTCGCTATGTGCGTCGCTCGCGGTTGTGCGCGTAAACAGCTGTTGGTAGCTGTCGACTTTAACACAGTGGTTTTACGCGTCTGAATTGGCCCCAGTGCTGCCACCACCACCAACACCCTCCGCCACATTCCAACAGCGGGGGCCCCTCGGTTTAGTTAATTTGGGGTGGTGGAGGGATGGCCTCTTAAATCGCGAACAATTCGGCTTTCGGGGGGAATATCTGCACACCAATCAATCAATCCCAAGCACACAGCCCGGTGAATAAAGTTCCACTACTACCTGGGAAAGTGGCTGCTTTTTCCTCCGGGATATGACCAGTCCGTGTACCACATCTGGTCACCGTGTTGGATTGCATTGCGGTCACCTCCTCAATAGGCGGAGTCATAGGGAGGAGGTGGACGGCTTAGAGGCAGCTGGACGGGTCCACGAAGGGGCAGATTAGGGCGACCTGAAGACCTCCACACCAATCGATACTGTAGGCGGACTTGAACCGGTGACCTCCTCGCGGTGCCAGTTCTTCCATTCCTCGATGTCCTCCTCAGGTGGGGTTGTAATGATGGGCTCAATAGAATAAACTAATCGCCCGCGATTGTGCTGAAATGGTGCTTACATGCGTTAAATGGCGTCGCTAACGTTGGCGTCTGCCGCTGAACCACCCACCGTCTACTTAGCGCAGCTCTCTGTATCTTCTCTTTTGTTCTCATTGTCATTTTAGTCACTCTAACTCGTCGTTTTTTGCGCTTTTCCCAACCCTGAACAATCGAGTTGTGAAGGTCACCGTAGTATGGTCAGAGTGTGTTTCATTGTCTCGCGTCTCTATTCCCGCAGCTCACTGCACCATGAGTGGAATGTCAAACTCGTGATCACGGTGATGTGGCGCTATCACGTGACCGAGACCCGTTAGAAAAATAAGACCACTGAATCTTACATCTGGTTGGATGAAGAAAAGGCAACCTACCCCGCGTTTTTCAGGGTATTCGAAAGCATCTGCTTCTTTGCGAAACTTGGGTCACTCAGGGTTGCTCCACATGTCGTAGAGTGTCTAGGATTGCCGTGCGATCGATAGTGTTTCTCAGCTTCCTCTTATCATCGTCCTCTCTCCCACCTCCCCGCGTTTTTCAGGTTCTTCTGGTTCCACGGATTCCGTTAGCCAATCATCTTCGGCCCGCTGTTCGACTGCCACCCAACCGACACCCTCCGGCCTCTTCTCTTCCCCCTCGACCGCCGCCTCCTCCTCCTCCATCCACCTCGGCGACCTCAACTCGCACACTCCTCTCACCAGCTTCGCGGCCTCCGCATCCGCCGTCGGCTTCGTCCGCGGCTACAGCTACACGGAGGCGGTGGCGGCGGCCTCGTCGTCCATCCACCCAGGCGGCAGTCCACAGCAGCATCAGCAGCGACGCACCAGTGAGGTTGTCTCGTCGAGCCAACATCGACAGAAACCACCGCCCCCTACACCGCCCCACCGGACGTGTTCCAGTGGAAGCGGCCTTCTGACCAACGAACACCCGCAGGGCGCCTCCGCCCCTAGTCTCCCCACAACGACGACGTCGGGCGTGGTGTCGCTCGGCGAAGACGAGGGCTCCTACAGTTTCACTAGGTCAGTCTCCCTGCCGCTTCTAACGCCCCAATCGGCGATAGACCGCGGGCGTCATGGCAGAACGGTGGAATATCACCACTGTACTTCTCTTTTTTCCTGCAGCAGCGGCTGCTCCTTCTACTACAACTCGAGCAGTGGAGAGCCGGGCAATTCGCCCACCTCCTCCTCGGCGCCATCAGCTCCACCTGTCCCCCCTCACAACCACCAGGATCAGGCGGCCGCAGCCTCTCCCGGCGCGGCCATCGATCCCGCCGCCACCCTTCGCGGCACTCACCATCGTTCGGTGCCAGCTGCCGCGGTGTTCGGCGGCACCGGCATCTCGGAACACGCGCGCGCTGCTTCGACGGGTCCCGAAGACCCCTCGACCTCCTCACCGTCTTCAGCCTCACCCGCTTGTGCACTGAAGCAACCACATGTCGAAACCTTCACCTCGGGAGAGGAAGACGATGGAGAGGGTGAAGAGGAAGAGGAGAGGTGGAATGAAATCTCATGCCCTGATCTCGTGGATACCATGGTCGTCACGGACGCAGCTGTGGCCTTGGAGAGACAGGCGACGCTAAAGGAGTTTTCAGGCGCAGTAAGTGGCACTTCGTATTCGGCGAAAAATAAATAAACTGTCAGTAGGGCGTGGGGACATTTGATTGGCGTGCCTCTAAACTCGTTTTGTGTAACGAAAGAAGGCGTTTTCGCTTCTTTTTTTATTATGTTAACCAACTCGGGTTAGCCGGATAACGTGGGCTATTGCGTCTCTCGACGTTAGGTTCGTGTGAGTTGGCTGTCTGTCTTTAATCGCACCTTTGTGACACTTAGTGAGTGTCTTCGATCGGTGGCATTGCACCACGTTCTCCAATTGCCGCACAACTTGTGAATTAGAACCTCTGTGAGTGCTCTCTTCCCACGGAATGGAGAGGTGCTGCTATTACACCTATTCAGAAACCAGTAAATGTTTCCTCTGGATGATTGAAAGTCATCGAAAAGCGCCACTTCTCCTAATTGAGGCCACACAAAAATCGTCGGAAGACTATTTCAGTTTGCTAGGAAACCAAATAGAGACACCCTGGAAACACCGCGACCACCTTCTGTTAAAGGCTTTATCTTTAAATTCAGCCTGGCTGTCAACGCCACCACATTCGCTGAACAACTAAAATGTGTGTATTGATTTATTAGGCAATCATTCCCGGATTACAGAATTATTCAACTTTGATTTGTTTATTTATTTCGATCCGGGAGTCGATTCGTCGCAATGTACAGGAACCTCTCCGCAATTTCCACACTGCTGTACCGATTTCCTCTCTTTGTTGTGGAATCTAATTCTGGTAGCTTATTGGTGGGAAATAACTGGGAGTTGGTGTATTCAACATTAATTGGTTCATTTGCCTCTATCGAGTGTTGATTCGCTGGACTGTTCAAAAACCTTTGTAAAGGAACCACACGCGTTATGGCATAGAATGTCGATAGCTCAATGGCTGGCAGTTGTCCAATGGACGAGATGCAGACTTCATTCAAACTTCATTGGCGTATTTGTCTAGAATCAGACGTTGATTCGCCGGAATGTTCCAGAACCAGCTCTCCTTTATGTTTCACGTCCGCATGCAGATAAGACGAACCCTTTACCCTTGGTTTGTACCATTTGCCCCAAGTTGCTGTGCCACGACAAAAGTCGTCTCCCCAGGCACGTAATTGTGTTGTTGCTCGTTTGGCAACGATGACTAAGCACACGTACACATACCATCGCTGTCTCTCATATGTTATTGCCCGTAAATACGCTGAGGTGGTTGGTCGGTTGATTTTGTGCGTCTTGCGTGCGCTCGCGCGTGCGTGCGTGAATGCACGTGCTTCGCATCTATCGACCCGAGTTACGGTGTGCGCACGCGTACACGTAGGGCGCACTTTCGCACGCGAGACGTGCGAATTTGCGTGGCCGCCAATGATGACTCATCGGTCGGGTCGGCGGGTATGTGTATTCAGGCTTCCAAAAACGCGGTTTCTCCCAATTACAGGACAGCAACGCTGCTTCCACTGATGCTGCTGCTGCTGCAGCTTCTCCAACTTCCCTCTCTCCTGGTGCGGCAGGCTCGAAGGTCGAAAATGGCGGCACACTGACCAATGGCCAAGGGAAGAAGCATGCCGCTCGTGAGTAGTTTTTTCGAAAGATGGAGACAAAACTACCTCTGTTGATTGCGAAACCTAGAAAATCTATTTCCACTCTAGGTATGGCTAGATTGGGAGGGAGTTATGGTCTGGAATATGTATGAAAACACATTTTAATTCATGGATATTTAGACCGTTCAATAATTATTTAGACTACAGATGTCTGTGGCAAATCTCACAGGGCCGTCAACCCTTCTACAACCCCATTGATTGCGGTGAAACCGTAAAAACTGTATTTGGCCGTTTGGGGCGGCAAACTGTCGACGATATGTGGCGCTGGAATTACAACCTCGTCCCAATCTGTTCTTACCGGAGCAATTCGTGATTTGCTTGAAGCAGTGGGCTCGTATTCTGGCGGGAGATGCAAGCAACACGGAAAACGTAAATATAGAGATGGTGGGCTTTGGGGGCGTTTGAAATAAACCTGGTAACAGTTGTGAAGATGCCACCTTTGTCGTTATGAGCGTTTTTTCTTCGGTGAATCAGTATTTTCTTTGGTTTCTACAGCAGAGCAGCCAAAGGCGCCCACGACCTCGGATGTGCCGAATAAGTGCTTGCCAAATTCCACCGGCGGACGTCCAATGCCCCCAAACACCCCAACCCACCACTTCCCTGCAGCCCATCGGCCCAATCAACAGCAGCAGCAGCAACCCTCAACCACGGGAGCCGCTCCAACAGCCGCACCTCGGCGACGCACAAACAACACCCACCACCACCATCGGCTCACCGATCTCCAGGTCTTCGATAAACTGCGATCCATCGTTAGTCCCGGTAGCCCCTTCGACAAGTACTGCGTCGTGGAGAAGATTGGTCAGGGGTGAGTGTGATTCCATCCTCGCTTCCACGACACCCTTGCTACTCGCCCTAATAAAGTAGCACCGATTTATTTATTATTCGACAGGGCGTCGGGTGTGGTCTGCAGCGGTTACGAGATTGCCACCAACAAGTTGATCGCCATAAAGCAGATGAACATCGCGCAGCAACCCAAGAAGGAGCTCATTATCAACGAGATTCTCGTGATGCGAGCCAACCGACAGCCCAACATCGTCAACTTCCTCGACGCCTACCTGGTTGCGGCCTCCCAGAAACCACTTAAGCAACAACAACAACAAACACAACAGGGCCCCCCAACACTGAAGGGTGGAAATGGCGTCGGGAGCCAGACCTCGGGGTCGGGCGAGGAACTCTGGGTTGTCATGGAATATCTGGACGGCGGATCCTTGACCGACGTCGTCACCGAGACCTGTATGGAGGAGGGTCACATTGCCGCGGTGTGTCGTGAGGTATGTCAATAAAACACCCATTAACTAATTCCGTGCCCACACGTTTAATGTGGCACTGAACGCGAACAACCAGAAGACAGAAAAAAGAGACGCGCGTTAACGTAAATTGGGCTCGTTTTATGCTGGGTTTTGTGCCACAATGAAAATAGTTGGCCAATAAGTGAGCGGCTTGTCGAATTTGTTTGTTTTGATTTCCCCGCATTCTCTTAGAGCTACGATCGATCCCTGGTGTGGAAGATCTACCAGAAAGTTGGGCTAATTCCATTGCTTCGCCTCACCCCCCCCACCTGAACTACTACTCAAATACCTGGATAAGTAGTAGTCGTATTGAATTCGTTGTATTTCCCATTAGATTCTGCGTGCCCTGGAATTCCTCCACTCCAACAGCGTCATTCACCGTGACATCAAGTCGGACAACATCCTCCTGGGCATGGACGGCTCCGTGAAGCTCACCGACTTCGGTTTCTGTGCCCAGCTGTCCAACGAGCGCGCCAAACGCTCCACCATGGTTGGTACCCCCTACTGGATGGCCCCGGAGGTCGTGACCCGTCGCCAGTACGGCCAGAAGGTCGATATCTGGTCTCTGGGGATTCTGGCCATCGAGATGGTTGACGGCGAGCCGCCCTACCTCACCGAGAACCCCCTTCGGGTAGGCACACACCCACGATCTTCTAGTTTTCTCTTTGCGGTCGCGAATAGTGGCCCGACCGTGTTGTGTTTAGCACCATCGCTCTATTGGTAGGGGGCCCTGGTTCGATTCCCAGGTCATCTCGGGTGGTGGCACCGGTGACGCGCTTGGCAAACCACCTCCATGAATCCGGTTTATCTTCTCGACGTAAAACGGACGACGGAGTTGTGGAAGGGCAGACAGCTTCTCCACGTCTGGACATCGACGCCTTAGTTCGTTGTTTGAGAGCTGTCTGCTGTCAGGATTCACGGCAGTCATATTGTCCACATCGGCTAGAATCGTCCCCGTCTGATTGGTCGCTCGGAGCACTAAAGACAGTACGCTATTTTTGTTTTTGTGTGCACACAGGCCCTGTACCTGATCGCTACCATTGGCAAACCCGAGATCAAGGAGCGTGATCGCCTCTCGAAGGTCTTCTTGGACTTTCTCGACCGGTGTCTGGAGGAGTCTGTGGAAAAGCGAGCAACAGCCACCGAATTACTCTCGGTATGCCTCTATCTTCCTCCTTACAACATCCACGATGCCAGTTTATCCTCTAGTGGGAAGAATGCCGCTTTCGTAGGAAGGAGGTTGTATCAAGGTACACGAAGAAGCCTGATTGGTGTGGGCGAAAATGTAATTGGAAATGAGAATGTTTATCAAATGAGTATTTTGCCCAGCTACCCAATGAGAATACTTGGCTGCAGTGTCCAATGCGATGCGAGTACAGTTTCTTCACTCCAAACGGATTTTGCGCGGGGAATATGTAGAGATGAACTAATTGTAATCAGCATTTTTTTTGGGCGATAACAGGCTCCCCAAAATGGCACGCATTTCATTGATTCAGTTAATTATTATTATTTTCTTCTTCTTATTCTGTAGCATCCCTTCATAACAACCCAAGCCAAGCCTCTTTCCAGCCTTGTTCCACTAATCCAGTTGGTGAAGGAACAAAAATAGGACTCCTTCCACCCTACGTCGTCCGTTCGCCCAAGGTGAGCGGCTACTTACTTAGACCGAGTAGTACCACCCGCTCTTTTTTTATGCCATCTTTCCGATGGTCGGCATCCTTAAAGTGTCTTACAATGTGGTCCTACACAAACTAGACTATAAGAGACTAAAGCAGCCCTATTCTATTCAAATAAATGGATGTCCTTTTAGGCAATGTGCTTGCCAATGAATGCGGTAGAATAAATCTAGGGAGAGTGTGCGGAACGTTGATTGCCAATAAAATAAGGTTTTGTGTCGAAAGAGAATGTAAGATAAAAAACGAATATCATTGTATGCATTGTATTAAAAAAAGCGCTTTCTCGAGTCCATTACAAGTTCTCCGTTTCAGACCATCTCTGCTGGCGTTACTACCACCACCACCACATTCCCATCACTACAATTGATGCAACTCCCTTCATTACGTTTGTTAACATAAAAAACCATCGCCGCCGCCGCCGTCACAAACCCCCATCTCCCCATCTCTTGTTATTTCTTTAAACCCCGACAATCAGCTCCACCCCCAAACCACAAACCTGTAAATATATCCCAGCCTCTCGTCCCTCTCGATCAGCCAACATGACACTTTGAACCGATCGATAATAATCAGTCTCGCCAGTGCCCTCCTCTCTCTCCCCACCCCAGCCATTCATCCTGTCTAGCTGGCGTTTTTAACAAGCCAATTGTAGGGGTCTTATTGACACAGACTTGCTTAACCGGTCTCTTACACTCGAACCCTAAGTAATATATATTACATTTTCTGCAACTTCTATATTATGCAAAAATTGAAAGCAAAATCTTGATTTCTTCTTGATTTGGTAATTGCCTTCGACTTATCTGGTCGTTGCGGTGGGACCGAATCTGGTTTTTTCCAGGATTTCGTGTTATCGTTGGAGTAGCAATTCCATTTTTTCCGCTCGGCCAATTTCGATTGGCCGGAGAATCGATGGATCTGCATTTTTGGAGGGGAAACATTCCAGTTGTCCTTGTCGACAGTGGGGATTGTTCCAACTCCCAGGGTCAAACAAAGGCAAGTGAATGCGCTTAATTAACCAACACGTTCGTTGAGCCTCTAGATAGGCTGCTTTCTCAAATATCGCACGAAAAATCGAAGCGTCAGTGCGACCCCTTGAAAGAAAAGAATTTGCTTCTGGGGCCTAGTCGTTGGGGGTATGTTATCCTCAAAAACCGTTCTGCTGGAACAGCAATACTGCTTGCACTGTCTTGAGATTCTGCAAGCCTGTCTCGAAATTCAGCTGGTGGATGGAAAGAAATTACCTTCAAGGTTTTGAAGGCGGATATACGCAACCAGCCTGTAGTGACCTTAAAAGCCCCCTTTTGTTTTAAGGCGCACGAACCGATTTCCGCCCACGATCGCCGACTTAACGTTATGGCTTTGTATTATTTAATCAAGAAAACAATCTTGATTATACTTTGGTTGGTGTTCTCTTTCATTATTCTTTTTCGACGCGTATGTCATAAAAAGGTTTAGTGGTTTTAATTATCGACGAACTTGGAATCACGACATTTGCGAGCATAATTGTTTTCGGAGTTTCTTCCGATGAGCGCCCCCGACGTATTTGCCGTCCCCTTTAAAATTCCACCTCCGTGGAAGAGCGATCTAGAGGCATGGCTTTCGGTGGTGGAATCCCAATTTGACGCGAAAGGAATTGTCGCCGAGAAAACTAAATTTCATTACGTAGTTGCGTCACTGACGGAAGACCTAGTTGCCCGTTTACGTCACATCATCGTTGCACCACCGGCAGAGAGCCCGTACACGGTGCTTAAGACAGCTCTTATTCGGCAATCTGCGAAACAAGGACACAGCGCCACAACGCTCTCTTTAATGAAGAGGAACTGAGTGATGAGAGACCGTCGCTCTTGCTGCAGTTCCTGGAAGCCTTATCGGTGAACCAAGACGTAAGCGAATGTATCATTCGGCACCGGTTAACCCAAAAGCTGCCCCCAGTCGTCAGAGCTTCATTGACTAACCTCCAACCCACGCTGCCGCTGGTCGAGTTAGGGGAGTACGCCGACCGCATTTTCGCCGCTCACCCTGGTCATCTATCAGTCGCCGCTGTGACAAGACCCCTCCAGACTCTCACTTACAACGAGGTTAAAGAGTTGCGTGACTTGAGGCACCAAATTCGAAACTCCTTGTTCTTCAACAAGGACCGCTCGCAGCGTCAACGGAAGCCACCGATGGCCGTAAACACAAGCAAACAAAACGACACGCTCTGCTGGTATCATCAGTGGTTCGGGTCCAAAGCAAGGAGCTGCCGTTCTCCATGTGCTTGGTCGGGAAACGGAGAGGCCAGGCAGTGAGTGCGGCTTTCACTCCACCTGGCAAATACACACCCAGCCGCATTCTTTTTGTGAAGGACGCCGAACACGGTCGCCGCGTCATGGTGGACTCCGGCGCTGAAATAAGCGTAATTCCCCCTACTTTGTCTGACCGTTTACACCTTTACACAGATTTCGTCCTCCAGGCCAAGCAAAGAGACACATAGCACAAAATGAATTCGAACGAATGATGGAGCTTGGCATCGAACGTCCGTCCGACAGCAAGTGGTCATACCCGCTCCACATGGTTAAGAAGACCACATCCGGGGATTTGCGTCCTTGTGGCGAATATGGAGCCATGAACGCAGTAACAGTTCCTGACCGCTATCCTCTGCAGCACATTGACGACAGTGTCTCGTTCCTGACGATTTTCTCCACAATAGATCTGGTCCGAGCGTACCACTAGAAACCGAGCGCCTTTGAGGGGGTTCGACCACTGGACGCGAAGGTAACAGCGGTTGCTGACTACCTGGAGCCCAGCACAAAGCGTCAGCTTCGACAATTCATCGGGATGCTCTATTTTTACCGACGTTTAATCGCCGATTTTGCCGAGATGGCCACGCCGTCAACCTCTCTGACCTCCAGCGGAAACGGTCAGGTTAAACTGTCACCAGAACAGAGTGCAGCCTTCCAGAATTTTAAGGCTAGTCTCGCTGCCGCGACCTTATTGGTTCATCCGCGCCCTGATCACCGGCTATCTTTAATGGTGGATGCTTCGAACACTGCAGTCGGCGCTGTACTAAACAAAAGAGACGAGCATCGGCGACAACCACAAGCGTTTTTTTCGAAATCTTTATCACCAACGGAACGCCGATAAAGCATTTTCGGTCGTGAATTATTGGCAGCTTACCTTAGCGTAAAGCATTTCTCGCTACAACGAACGCGAGATCCGACAACTCGATATACTCTCCCAGTTCGACCTGGAATTCCGTCATATCCGCGGCGCAGATAATGAGGTTGCCGAGGCCCTTTCGCGCATCGAGTTGAACAGTGTGCAGCTCGCAAATGGTATCGACTACGAGGAGATGTCTGACGCCCAGCAACGCGAGGGTATTCGAATTGTGCCCGATGAACCAGCCCTTATAAAACTTACTCTCCCGTGGTGTCAGCGTTCTCTGCTCTGCGACAATACCAAAGCTTCCCCTACGTCCGCTAGTTCCGCAATGCATGCGGCGCCAAGTCTTTGAAATTTGTCATGGTCTCTCGCACCCTGGTATTCGCGCAACCACCCGACTAGTTGCTGAAATGATTTCGTGGAAGGGATTGCAAAGGGACGTCCGCCTTTGGACTCGGGCATGCCTTCGGTGTCAGCAAGTAAAAGTCAATCGTAATACCAGGGCACCGATCGGCACGTTCGACGCACCCGACGCACGGTTTATCTACGTTCATGTGAATTATATCGGCCCGTTGCCTTCGTCCAGGGGTTTCCGCTACTTGCTGACTTGTTTAGATCGCTTCAACCGTTGGTGCCGCTAGCGGACAACGGCGCAGAAACGGTCGTTCTCGCCTTCCTGCATAACTGGGTGGCGCGCTTCGGATCTCCGTGTAGTTTGACAACCGACCGATGGGCACAATTCGAAAAAACGCTTTTCCTAAAGATGTGCCAATTTCTTGGATGCGAGCGAATCCGCAAAACTTCTTACCATCCCGCGGCCAATTGGATGGTTGAGCACTTCCATCGAACACTGAAGTCCTCCCTCATGGCTCAGGATGACCTTGTACATAGGGTAGACAATTTACCTATTGTCCTGCTTGGCATTCGTTCGACATTTAAACCCGACGTCGACTCCTGTCCTGCGGAATTTGTCTACGGTTCAACTCTCCGCTTACCGGGTGAGTTTGTTAACCCAAGAGCAGCTGAGCCGTCCCTGTTTCTCACCGATGTTCTTCAGAGGCTACGCAGTTTTGCTTGGAGCGTTCGGCCTAATGAAACCAGACCAGAAGTCAGGCTCCCAGGTCAACCCACAACTGCAAAAGAGCACCCACGGTTTTCTCCGTTGTGATCGAGTCCGTCGTCCTCTTGAGCAACCATATGATGTTCTTTATCCGGTACTTTCCCGTTCGGATAAAACGTTTAAAATATCCATGACTGGACGCCATGAAACGGTTTCAATTGATCGACTCAAGAATGCCTTCGTCGAGAAACCCTTTTTCAATACTGTTCCAATTCGCAATCCGCCCGAATCGACTGGCCTATCCAAACGATATGTTAATCTGTATCGCTATATCCGCGGTTGAAGCCAGCTGCGCACTGGCACGAACGAACGGGCAACATGTAGCAAGATTTACCCCATATTGCCTCGCCTCAAGCATGCAACAGAGTAGCCGAGTTTCCCTCTTGTTCAATATACCGATTTCGTAAGACCGCCAATGCACGGCGCTCCGGTTTAACAATTTGTTCAGCATTACATTCACACTTCCCTCAACTGACGTTCCATGAAGATAAGTTCGGGTTTTATAAGTAACGGCCTTGCCAGCTTGAATCGTTTTATTATTATTATTACAATTAGTATAAGCAGTTTATTTTAAAGTGGTCTGGTTGTCCGCAATCGGAACGCCTTATTGCACTGGCGCTATAATGTTTCAATTTTGTTCGATTATTCCATATATCCCTCTTCTATTTGGCATCAATAGAAATCAATCAATCTCTCGAATCGCGGATTTCAACACTTTTGCAGCGCTTAATGGATGCAGTAAGTTCCTGCTTGGACTTCATAATCAGAGGAAATATAATGTATAGAAATACAGTACATTTTAACATACGAATTGATGTTTGAAAAAACAGTTTCTATAAGTTCAAATGCGAGACGTTCATTAACTTATTTAAACGTAATCGTAGAAACGATTGCCCGACCTTTTGTTTATATGCATCAGTAACAGCAACGACAGGTTTGTTGTTCTTATGAAATCTAGACATGTTTGCTTACTTAAGTAAAAAGGTATGCGTATTAGTTTGATATATCATTAAGAAAAGATCGCGATACCCAATAACATTCGCATTTCCTCCTTGGCTTGGAGCACTGACCATGGATACATCGCATGTGGCGGCGATGGTGGTCTACTTAAAGTTCTCAAATTGGACACGAATAAATGTGATGTTTCTAAAGGTCCTCCAGCATCTACAAACCTCGCTATGAATCAAACACTCGAGGGGCATTCTGGTATGTCTAGTGTTCGAAATGATTGCTTGTTATAGGGGCCATTGAAATGATTACCTGGAATGAACAATTCGAAAAATTAACCACCGCTGACGAAAAAGGTCTTATAATCGTTTGGATGCTATATAAAGGAAATTGGTATGAAGAAATGATCAACAACAGAAATAAGTCAACAGTGAAGGGCTTAAAGGTATGGTTATTTATTAAAAATTTAATTCAAATCCCTGTAGTGGGATAGAGAGGGTCGTCGTATTTGCATTGCATACGTGGATGGCGCGGTTATCGTTGGATCAGTTGACGGAAACCGTATTTGGGGTAAAGAACTTAAATCCAGTGAGATTGTGTGCTGCGAATGGTCTCCTGACGGCAAATCCATACTCTTTGGTCTATCCTCTGGCGAAATTCATGTTTATGATTCTCTGGGAACTTTCTTGGTATTTTCATTATAATTTTACTATTTTATCATACATTGATCGAATATTTGTTACGTGACTATGGGTGATGTATTTTCCATATGTTCTATTAATCAAGTAAATTTCGGAATATTTGGTGCTCCAATAGAGGCCATACCAGGGGCATGGAAGTCGTTGTAACATTCGTATTTAGTATATAAGCGATTCGGTCGCTTAATGCCACAAGGTGTAGCTCTCAGCATCATGGATCTGTTCCCAGACAAATCCATCAGGGTTGCACTAGGGACGCCACCTGTAAATATTTCCCCCGATAATCGTCATAGCAACACATGGTTTATCATCTAGCAGGATAATTTTTTATCTATTGATTGTACGCCACATTAAAGCCTAGGCGTGATTTTTATTTAAAGAAAAAGCTCTCAATTTACTGCCTTGATGACATCCACGGTGCTGTTTCGCTTTCTGCGGTCACCTGGTACCGTGGAGAAAGGGGCTTTTTCGAGGCCGATTGTCCGATCTTAGCCGTCTGTTACGACGTCGGTCGCTGTCAAATAATGAGAAAAGAAAATGATGAAGGTAGACATTAATCCAGGTTTTTTTTCTTTTTGATCTATCAAGATTTGACCTACACGGAGAGTTTTATGATTTATATTTCTAGCCCCGGTGTTACTTGACACAGGAATCAAAATTAGCTGTGTTTCCTGGAATGAAAACGGTTCGGTTCTCGCAATAGGTGGCCACCAGCGTTTTACTCCAACCGAAGAAATGGAGGACAATAACCATGTTGGCGTCGTCCAATTCTACAACCCAAACGGCGATGCAAGTTGCTCCATGCACGTGCACAATCTACTAACTATTTGTCAGTACGGTAATAATCTTTTCGATTATTCTCTTGCGTAGCATCTACACAGCCTCACGGTGCCCGGTAAAGAACCAACAGCCTGTACTTGGGAGGGCAACGGTTCTCTTCGTATGGCCATCGCCATAGACTCCTACATCTACTTCACAAATCTTCGCCCCATGTACCAGTGGGTGTACTGTTCCAGCAACAACACGTTAGTCTACTCGTACAACCGAAGTGATGTTCAGGATAGATGCATCATGTTTTGGAATATCAAACGAGGAACAGTGAGTTACCCATGCGAAAGCTCGTTCACACATTCTAGCGGTCAGCTGCTGCCTATTGGCTAACCTCTACTCTCATCCTCTTTTAGACCTATATAAAGCCGATGAAGAATCTTCTCAGTATCGCGGGTGGTGATGAATTTTGCTGCATCGCCACAAAATCAGATGACGCTCGCTCAGGGGTAAGGAATTGGTATCAAAACAAGGATACATTTAATTTCCAGAAACTTGGGCGTTTAACCTCGAATGACTTTCTATTTTCCAGTATTGCCTGAACGTGTATAACAGCCTTGGAGCGATCCTGGACTGCAAGACGAGCAAGGTTGAACCGAAATACACCGTGATGGCGGGTAACTACGTTGTGGTTGCTGGTGCATCGCTAATATACCTCTGGCAGTTCAAAAATCCCAAGACGCTGTTTGGTATTGGTCCGGTGGCCAAGCGGAGAAGCAATCTTCGGGATGGAATACAGCGGTAAGCTGGGTGTGTAATCGATTGCCACTCCCTACCAATTAGGAGGAGAAGTGTTGTTCGCTAGTTGACGTGTTGGAGATGTAGGCTATCTCTCATTGCAGAATGTGCCATATTGACCACAAGGACGGTTCGCTGTCGTCGAAATTTGGTGGCGGCAACGATTTCTTCAGTCTCTCCAATACCTCAGCTTCCAATTCGATTTCCGACACAATGGCCTCGCAGACCGAACAGGGGGACGCCTTCGCGCCACTTCTGGAGGCAGAACCCTCGGAAAATCCTATCGTGACACTGACCGCGCGAGATGGAAGGAGTCTGTATGTTGCCCGTGCCAACGGCGATGTCGTAAGGTATCGCCTTCCCGAACTCTGGCCGGAGGTAACCATCCATGCAACGGATAAACGGCCCGTGAGGATTGAGATCAACTCTGATGGAACGTAAGTTCTGATTCTATCTACAACACCCACAGCTACTCCAGCTAAGAGATTCGCAAATTACATTTCCTGTACTTGGCTATTTATTGGGAATGACAAATGCCGGCAAACATAATACACGTAAAAACATGCATATGTGTTGCATAATTATTGATATTGATAGGGTAGGTTTTCGCCGTGATCATATCGACTTGAGTGCCAGGCAGTTGGAGCTCTGTAAATTGGCAAGCAAGAAGCCTCATTCTTGATTGACCAGATAGTTATTAAAATCTTCATGGAAGACAAACATCCCGTTGAAAGAGAGTAGCTAAAAATGGCTAATTCCGATTGGCGCTGGGTCGATATTTTGTCTGGTTTAAATCCACGAGGTGTCGCGTTATTGCACGGGGCGTTAACCATATATAAAAGGACGATCAGCATTTATCAGCTGCATAGTGCCATTCGTCAACCTCTTCCTCATATTACGGAGGTAATTATGAACCAATCGTATCGATAGTTGCCCATGATTAAATTTTGGGTAAAATAAAATCGAGTTTTATAATCATTTGACAAATTTAACAGTTTTGTTGTGGAAAGAACTGTCAGAGATGCTTCGAGTCCATTATTCTATCGTAACATTCGTGGCCTGTCGCACACACGCACAAGTCGCTGATTGGTCTAATTACTGTGTCAATTTGACCTGGCCTAAACTGTGTCACCACATCTGATTCGCGGCTTGTAGCTAAAACGCACGAATCGCTGATTAGTCTTATTACTTGCTCCATTTGACCGGGCAGTAACAAAATCACCTGTTTCACCGCTTCCGATTTGCAATCAGTCGCTCACACGCACCAATAGCTGATTGGTCTAATTACGATGTCAATTTGACCGGGCTGTAAGTAACCTGCGTGACCAGGGTGGGTTTTTTTCCAATCAGAATCCTCGGTCTTATCGACGAAAGTGGCATTCTGACGCTCCACGCGATTCCCGAAAGTCAAGATGACACAAACGCCCCCAATCTCTACTCCACAGCCTACCCTGATTTCGCCCGTAAGGAGGTCTGGGATCTGCAGTTTGCGTCGGTGAGTAAAACATTCTTCTGGTGGCTAGAAAGGAGGTGGTATCAGTGGACTACTACCAACTTTCTCGTCTCCCACAGGATGACCCGAAACGGTTCGCGGTAATGGAGAAAACGAAGATGGTCATTTTCAACGGAACTGAGCCTGAGCCTGCCATCCAATCATCGGTCTATATCGCGACCTTCAGCAACCTTGAAGTAGTCGGTGTCCTATTGGATGATATCATGCAGCAGGGCGACCAACCCAAAGCCGATTCGTTCGTTCGAATTCAAACTCGGGTGTGTCTCGGGAGAGTTGATGGCGAATTTTTAAAAATTAATGTCGGACTATTTACACCTTATTAGACACTAAGTGATTGCAAGACGCTGATTGAGCACAACAAGATTGACCAAGCCAGGGAATTTATTGAAGAGAAACCGCATCCCAAGTTATGGTAGAGTTTTGGCATTGTGTTTTTGTGCATCTGAAACCAGGACTATGCTCTCGTCGGCAGCTAACAAGAATCGATGCTTTTCTGACCCATTTTAGGCGCCTATTTGCCGATGCATCGTTACACGATTTGCGACTAGAGGATGCTGAGTTCGGCTTCGTGATGTGTCAGTACTATCAGGGCATCGATTTTGTGAAACGACTTCGAAATATCAAATCTGAAGCTGTTCGCAAGGTATTTTCGCCTACGTTCTCGTAGCATAGTCGTAACCTCCAAAGACAGACACTGAATGCTAAATCGACTTGCACAGAAAACCCAGAGCCCCACAATGAGGGGGTTTGGTTGAGGGAGTCAACTCGAGTAGTTGGATAAATGCGATCAGTGCAAAGCACGAAGCATGACATTTCATTGCTAGCCAATATGTATGTGTGATTCATATTCGGCATGGGAGAGTGTTAACCAATGGAAAGCTATCCATGAAGATTTAAAGGTAAAAAAAGTTTTCCATTGTGGAAATGACCGGTTACAAACGCAAAAAACCGAATGGGCAATGGTCCCCAATCGTAAACCTGTTGGAGTTGCGGTGAAATCACCACTCGATCGGGAGAGGGAGGATGAAAATTAGCTGGAAATTGATTACACCAATCGAGATGGGTTAAGCGGCGGGAACAACCGACCAATGAAATCCCGTCAAGGCGGAAAACCACAGCGCTGGGGCCAATCGAATTTCCCTTATTCCATTCTAGGCGGAAGTGCGAGCTCATTTCAACGACTTCGAGGCCGCCGAACGCCTCTTTCTCAACGCCGATCGCTGTGACCTCGCCATCGATTTGCGCAAACGCCTTGGCGACTGGTTCCGGGTAGCTCAGTTGGCGAAGGAGTCTGGCGCCGTGGTCCAAGACAAGGAACTCGCTGACGTCTGGAACGCCATTGGGGACCACTACGTCAGCAAACAGCACTGGTAAGCCCGCCAAAGACAAACCTGCAGCTCACTGATCTCTGAAGCAGGCGATTGGGACGGACACAAACGCTGAGACCATTGAACATTGTAAAAAGATAAATAAATCGGCTCCGCGTGGTTGCCAATCAGATGTAACAACGCGACATGACTGGCTATCTGTAGATGCGAGTGAGCCGGACAATCTAGAATGAATGTACTTGCTGCGTATATTGTTTTAAGCATTTGAACTTTGTTTTATTTCCGACCTTGAAGGTCCCAGGCGGCCGAGTTCTACCGCCAGGGAGGCAATTACTCCCAATTAATGCACTGTCTCTACCTCCTCGAAGACTACACGGCTCTAGAGGCCATCCTCCCAGAAGTCCCCGATGGTCACCAAATTCTGCCCCAGTTGTCACGCATCTTCTCGGACATTGGGTGTCCCCAGGTGGCCGCAGCTGCTCTCGTCAAGGTGGGACTGCAGGAAGAAAAATAACCTGTCTACTAAAACAGCATGAGTAGCGTTTATATTTTATTTTTTTCAAAAGTGTGGCAAGACCAAGGAGGCCGTTGATGTCTGCTTGGAGCACAATGAATGGCAATTCGTCCTCCAACTCATAACCAAGCAGCAGTCACCCACCTCAGAGGGAGA
Organism: Proteocephalus fallax; assembly: GCA_028672205.1. Classification (NCBI taxonomy): domain Eukaryota; kingdom Metazoa; phylum Platyhelminthes; class Cestoda; order Proteocephalidea; family Proteocephalidae; genus Proteocephalus; species Proteocephalus fallax. The sequence goes on along the minus strand of JAPUBX010002368.1, from coordinate 22,533 downwards.
TGCCTCTGACGTCGTGTTTACGTCTGATGTGCCCTCCATGCCGGCACTTCGACGGCGGTTGGCTATCCAACTGCGCACAAGTGTTCATGGGCTTTTGGAACAGGCTAGACCGTTTGAGGCCGTCGAATTACTCAAACGCGCAGACCATTATCTCGACGCTGCCAAGTTGATGCTGAGGGTAGGCGGCATTTTTCATGATTGGTGGATGGTCGTTGCTCTTGTGTGTTCATGTTGCACTTTTTTAGGAAACGCGTGAGGCTCATCGATTGGGTGTACCCCTTAAGAGGCTCAAAAAGATGTACGTTTTGGTGGGAATTCTGATTGAGAAGCACCACGAACAATCGAAATCGGCTCAAAATGCCAACGAAGAAGGCCGATCCGCCGAGGTTGGTTATTTTATCATGCAGGTTGAATGGATTTTAATGCTCTCCGATGTTCGACTCTTTAAGCCCGCTTTATGGGTTTTTATATCTTCTTGTTTGCTGTTTCACTCGATCTAAGACACGACCCCAACTCGTATGTTTCTTCTTCTTCTTCTTCTTCTTCTTCTTATTCCATGGTCAACTCCACAAAATGTCGATGTCTCCGTTGGGCACGACAAAGGACAAAGAGCAAACGTGATTGCTTTTTAGCCACATTTTAGAGGATAAACTGGGTTTTTAATTACAGCTGGTCTTGCAATGCAATCGGATGCCGGGTACGAGAAGATTGTGGTCAATTTCTTGTTCCAACGCCACACTTCGTCGACGTTCGATGTCCTCTCGGGCGGCGTTTAACTGTAGCCAAACTGTTTTTAGTGTCAAGGCGTCGAATTTGTCCAACCTCCCGCGATGGAGACATTTCGCAACCGTCGGTCGGTGTTTGGCGGATAGCGGCTAGGTAGATGGGATTGTTGACCTTTCTGGTTTGTTCGTGCTTCGCTCTGAAATCGGCATGATCAACTCTACAACCACCCTTCTTCCACTACCCATCGCGGTCCTGATCCTTCCAATAAGTTTCGAGAACAGCAACCTCTAAGTTCGGAAGAGCGTCGTCGGAATCAGCTCCTGTATGACTGGGAGTCAAGAGTGTAGTGACGGAGGATGAAACAGCTTCTTTGTCGGAAGAAATTGCGTCCCGCGTCTCGAACACCGCAGACCGATGATGACAGACTGATGATGAAACGGATCCACATTTTTTTGTTTTCGAAAGCTCCGTGCTGGCGTAGGACGTTATGAAACCGCAACGCGGTAGACGCAATCCAGAGGGTTTTTTCGATGCTGGTTGAAATTCTTCCTAGAGTGAACCCAGCGTCAAATACTGAAACATTGTTGAAGTACCAGCTGCCAAATAAAGCATGTTTCATTTGATATCGGCCAAAATCGGTCTCGCAAACGGGTTCGATGTTTCTCAGATTCAATACGTCTCTTAATAACCTGCGGTTTCGACGTGCTTCGAAGATACAATACATTGGAAGTATTGGGCAACAGATATCGGCTACGAATCTCCAAGAAGCACGGTATACATAATTTCGTTAAAATAAGTCAATCAAATTTCCAATCGAACTTGTGCGGCTATCTCCTACTTGAGGGCAAATGTGTATTGGAATTGTCTACCCAATCATAACACGGGATTTCATTCTAAAAGTTCGTGTAGCTGAGCATTTTTAAAATCTAATTTCTTGTCTTTTTTTATAAAGTCAAACGGTTCCATATTCGATTCCATCTTCTCGGGTGAGGATGGCATGGAAGGTCAGGATGCGGACGAAATTGGATTTGACGAGCGGACGACGCCCACCTTTGCCGTGGACAGTACCAGCAGTCAATCGCGTAGACGACAAAGAGATAACGGCGCCATCCTGAAACCGTCCAATATCCAACGCCGCCCCAACTATGTGATACCTCTGAACACTTGTGAGGTCACACGGCTTATTGATCAGCCTTGGAGGGGTGCCGAAGCCTGTCACTATCTAATGCTAGCTCAGAATCAGCTTTATGGTGGTCTCTTTGAGCATGCTCTACGAACTGCCATCCTGCTACGAGACTATGACGATATCTTCGACGCCAGGAAGATCCACTCTATCGTCGGCAAGTCTTTAATGTAATGTAATGTCTACTGACATTTTATAAGTAGGACTGTTTATTGCTTAATTCGGGTTCTCGATGTAACTGTTCGTTGGGAATAATCAAGTTTTACAGGTTTTATCATCGACTGTGGCGCGACCCATCGCATCTTAGCTTCAGCGATTTTCTGGTTTCCGTGTCGATTTTTGATATTTTATCTCGTGCAATTTCAGCTCTTTGTGCTGTGACAACACGTGCATTTGGGACTGCTTCGAAAGAGTTTATGAAATTGCAAAATATCGACGAGTGGTCTGCAAAAGATCGCCAGAAGCTGGAAGATATGTCTTTTGACATATTCAGCAAGTGAGTTCGCCGATTCTTAAAAACAAAAAAACATTATTCTCTGGCGCTTTGAGTTGAAGAGCTGTGCTAAACTTAACAAAAATGGCGTACTTAAAAAGGTCAGGCACGTAAAAGAACAGATTTCAGGGTCAACCATTTCAAACAGCGGGTTAAATCTCATATTTTCCTTCGGGCTAGGTATCCACCGAGAAATCAGATGAAATCGTCTTCCTCAATTGAACTTGATTTGATGCTGGAGAGGTGAGTGAGCCTTTTCCAACGCTGCGTGAGAAAATAAGCCTCAAATACTCGAACTTAACACACTGTTCAAGTCTGAGTCAGCGGTATGCGTATTTGCTTGTAAGCGGCAAGTGGTGGTAAATTTAGTTTCGATGAAAAGGCCTTCTGTTTGCGTTTCTGCTCGTTTTTCGCCTTACACTCTGCATAAAAGAGGCGTTTAAATTAGCAACGAGCAAATCAATCAGCAAATTATCGATAATTAGCCAGTAGCTAATTGGCTGCGCGTCTAACATGATTTCTATTAATTTAGTGAAACCAAGGTCCCCATCTGTGCCGTAACTGGCCAGCCGGTTACGGATTACCAATTCTGGATGTGCCCGACCTGTAAACACAGCGCCTACGAATCGGAAATTTCTAGGATGCGCAACTGTCCAGTTTGTCATTTTCCTGTACAATGAGCCCTGGAAGTTGTTGTGTTCTTACCTTTCCCTAATGTTAAATTAATACAACTTTCGGCCACTTTTCTTACGATTATTTCACGCACATGTGAGATTATCGAATAAAACCAGCATTTTGAGCTATTTAATTGACAAGGAAACCATTTTATGTTTCTCACCTGACCGCCATTATGGTGTGCAGGGAGGCCACGATCTGTTCAAAGCTTCCAAGAATCGACTTGGAAAGATTCTCGGCTGTGGATGAAGGCAGGTTTGTCCTTGTGCGTGCTGAGGTTTCACCATCTTATAAGACGTGTCATGTGTAGTTTGACACAAGTTAGCGGCCTATTAGCGCATGGTTCATATTGTGTGTCGTTGAAATCGCGCGCGATGTCCTGGAAAAACACGTGGCGGTACAGGATAGACTTGGGGTGACGGGCGGGAGTCAGATCAGTTCCAAAAGGAGTTAATACACATACGCGTCAGTGGATCAATAGAAGTGTAGTCACAGATCCCAAGGTATATTGGAAAACGTGGAGGTCTTGATGGGATGGGTTGAGGCAGTCGTTTTGGTCGTAAGGTTCTTCACTTCTGACACTCTTCCAGTGGGGGGATTCGAACCCAAGAAATGTTAGACCACTAAGTTAACCGCTTGACAAATGTTGTCTTGCAAGACGCAAGACTCGACCATGTCACGACTAGAGTTGTGCGGAATCCCCATTAACGATTTATGAAACCGACGAATCCCCGTTTCATCAACGTCGCACCATCCACAAGGCCTACTTTTCATTTCCCATCTGACCACAATCTGCGACCCCTGCTGAACCCAGGGACTTCGGTGTGTCACCCCCTACCCAGGGTCTACGCTGTAAGAAAACCATCCACAGAGCTCGAACCTGGACAGGGCATTTAGTATCGAAGCGTGGCGGAATTTCGTCGACATGCAGCGGTGACGCTTGCGTACCCCAATAACAGGAAGCAGGATGCCTTGTTGGTTTCTCCAAGTCAAATAATCGAGAAGAGGGGGCACAAAAGGAAGTAACAACAACAACAACAACAACAAAAGACTTGAGCAGTGTCATCATCCACAACAGTGTGGCCGCTGCTACTGCTACTGTGGCCTGTAGGGCACGAAAGAGGCCTTGTTGAGGGCGTCCCGACAGAGGTCCTTGATGTGCACGGAGATCTTGTCGACGCAGTTCTCGCAGATCGCCGGCACCTCCACGAGCGCCGTCACGGAGGAGGAGGAGGCGGAATTGGCCTCCGGCTCTGATTCGCCAGCAGTCACGGACGAGGACTGGAGGACCCTTGTGGTCAGGCGAGGTGGCGACGACAGCGGCTGCTGTTGTTGATGTGATGGTGCCTCTTGGGTCGTAAGGGGTCTTCCGTCGTCTCCGCGGATGACAGGGCGTATCAGGGGCGTCACGTTTGTCGCCGGAGCCTGGGCGGTGGTCGTCGTGGTGGTGGTGTCGTCGTCGAGAGGGGAGGTGGAAGCGGCCTGGAGGATCTGGAGGTCGAGGGGCACCGTGGTGTGCGAGAGGGGTTTCGTGTGAAGCTGGCAGTGGTTGCTGAAGACGCTAACCAGCTTGCTCTCCATTCGGATGCAGGACTGCGTTAGGCTGCGCTCGATGTTGAAGATGGCCTTCTCTAGGAGGTGGACCCGATTCCTGGGAGGGAGCAAAAAAATAGGAGGCCTCAAATTGAAACCAGAAACGAGGACTTGTCATAATTTGCAGCGGTGGTGGACGCCTCCTGGTCGAGATACTTCATGGGCATCCCGGTTTGAATTTATAATAATTTGCTTTCACGATATTACTTACTGGTAGTGACAACTCAAGAAAGGCCGCCCATGCCGAATAAGAGTCATGCCGACTACGCACAGGCGAATAAAGGTAACTGGACAAGGATTCCCATTGACTGCTGCTTGCATCACATCGGACAGCTTCGCTATCGATTGACCAACCCCTTCATTGCCGTCCCCGCTACACCACACGTGTAAAAACGCAAGTGTCAGGACAGAAAATATCGTGTGTCAATTAAAGAAATTATTGGTATAGTTCATTACCAAACACGACAAGCTACGACGACAAGTATAGTTCCTCCTGGAACACGACGACGAGTATAGTTCATCCTAGAACACGACGACAGATGACGAAGAGCATTGTTCCTCCTAGAACACGACGACCTACGACGACGAGTATAGTTCATTCCCATAACACGACGACAGATGACGAAGAGCATTGTTCCTCCTAGAACACGAAGACCTACGACGACGAGTATAGTTCATCCTAGAACACGACGACCTACGACGAAGAGCATTGTTCCTCCTAGAACACGACGACAGATGACGAAGAGCATTGTTCCTCCTAGAACACGACGACCTACGACGACGAGTATAGTTCCTCCTGGAACACGACGACGAGTATAGTTCATCCTAGAACACGACGACAGATGACGAAGAGCATTGTTCCTCCTAGAACACGACGACCTACGACGAAGAGCATTTTTCATCCACAAACACGACGACCTACGACGACGAGTATAGTTCCTCCTAGAACACGAAAATCTACGACGACGAGTATAGTTCCTCCTAGAACACGACGACGAGTATAGTTCATTCCCATAACCCAACGACAGATGACGACGAGTATAGTTCATCCACAAACACGACGACCTACGACGAAGAGCATTGTTCATCCACAAACACGACGACCTACGACGACGAGTATAGTTCATTCCCAAAAACGACGACGAGTATAGTTCATTCCCATAACCCAACGACAGATGACGAAGAGCATTGTTCCTCCTAGAACACGACGACCTACGACGACGAGTATAGTTCCTCCTGGAACACGACGACGAGTATAGTTCATCCACAAATACGACGACCTACGACGACGAGTATAGTTCCTCCTGGAACACGACGACGAGTATAGTTCATCCACAAACACGACGACCTACGACGACGAGTATAGTTCCTCCTGGAACACGACGACGAGTATAGTTTATCCTAGAACACGACGACCTACGACGACGAGTATAGTTCCTCCTAGAACACGAAGATCTACGACGACGAGTATAGTTCCTCCTAGAACACGACGACAGATGACGAATTCCATTCTTCCTCCACAAACACGACGATCTACGACGAAGAGCATAGTTTATAGCCCGATTCAGTATATTTTTTTAAATGTGTGCTGCGATGTGCAAATCGGATCGAAAATTTCGCATTTTAATTAACCAATGAATTCCCGCATCGGTATACTTTACCAAAGCAACGGGCAACACGCGTGGAAGTATAGCTGGAACAAAACGGAGGATACATTTAGTATAGTTTTTTTGTAGGTTACATAACGTGATTTTTGTTCTCATTTTGTCTATCATTGATGAAGATTACTGTTTAAGCGTGAGAAATGTTGACTGACTAAATACACACCGCCCCTACCGTAAGACGTCGATTTGCAGACTCCGAGGAACATTTAGGTCATCGACGTAAACGCCGTCTGTCTATCTATGACTGTCTGTTGTTATCATAGGAGCCGAAACTGGATCCAGATCTGCTGTGACCTAACATTCGATGGCGTGGCAACAGCGACTGCATTTGGCACATAAGCGGAAGAGAAGGTGGATGCAGAAGTAGGATCAGTAACGTCTAGATCCAAACTGTGGCGGTTGCAGCTTACCCGAAAACAGTGGCCTTGAGGTCAGCTGAGAGCTGGGTTTCCTCAAGGGCTGGCAGCAATCGTTTCATGTCGAGACGGACGCAGGCGTCAATGGCGACCTGCTTGAGGTGGTTCAGGTGGTAGAGGTCAGCCAGGGCCAGCATCTTCGGTGCCATGGTGTCTGTCATGCTGAAGGTCATTGTTCTCTCCGCCGTGGTAATGAGCGAGTCGATCTGGAGACGATGGATGAGAGGCAGGAGACGCTGCGCAGCTTCACCTGCAATAATACGATTGCTTCTTGTATTTTAAACATAAAACGACACTACGTAAACCGGCGGTAACAACATAATCTAGGCCAACCAGGCTATAGTGCTTCTCGAACGGTAGACAAAGGCATTTTTTTAAATGCAGTTGCAGAAATAGCAGTCCCAGTTCATCCAATTAAGCATTCGTTTTAAATTCGCACCAAACACGGAGACGAAGGACAGAGAACAGCTTGACCAGGTCACCACCTCACGGCAAGCATTCGCGCTCGGTTTGTAGGATACCCGGGTGTGACTCCCAGAACAGAACCTTGGGTGGCATTAGGGACGTCGTCTAAACACATTCCCTGAGAAAACACCACGAAACCGGTTTATCGTCAATTTCTCTTCGACCAATGCAACGGCTCCACCGTTTACTCATCACAAGAAGGGCAACCCAGCGTCAGTTCCCATATTTCGTGTCACTCGAAGGGGTGAAGCAGAAATTCATAGACGCTTTTGTTGTGTGGTATAGTTGAAGACTGTTTTTTTCCTTCTCACCCCAACAACGTGATTACCCCTATTATCATTTAGATTATTCACTGTACTAAAATATACCATTGAGGACACCGTTGCCATGGCAGCAAACAAAAAACAACAAGCAACTCTATTGTTCCTACAAGGGCGGTTCGAAGATACCTGGAATTTGGCTGCCGTGAATTGCTGACTAATGCCGCGTTAACAAGCGCAACTTAATTGAAGTACCCAGATTCTACGACATTAGCGCGCATTGGACTGCAAAGTCGAGCACGTGGTAAAACGGTGAAATATTATTTAATCCCACACAAAACAACGAATATGATAATTGCAGTGGTCATGGGTTGCCTAGGTTCGTTTAGTAGATAAAACTAAACAAATTTCCAGTAAGCAGGCTTCACTGTGCCCAATCATTACCACGATATCCCACTTGATGAGAATCGGTTCAAGACAAGCTAATTGGTGTCTCAGATAATCCTCCCAAAAGCTTACCTTACTTATCTTCCCCCCAGTCTCCTAATCCTCAAATCCATAAAACATCCCCCCCCATTCTCGATCAATAATAAATAATGCAGCAGTTTCAGAAAATATACGGCGACCCTTTTCTGTTATTTAGTTCTCTTATCTGAGGAGGGATGCCACGACATTAGCAATTTGAATGCACTAGTGCTATTAAATGAATAACTCACTATCCATTTCACATCCACCCGGCGTGTAGAGGTGTTTCAGGAGTTCACGGACCGTGGAGGCGTCGTCTTTTGGGAGCGAAACCTGATTGGAGGTGGTTTCCTTTGCAAAGAAAAAAAAGTCTTCTCTCATTGCAAGCAACAGATGAAAGTTTGAAAGCCAAAATCCCAAACAAAATACTGCCTCGCTCTTATGAAAACATCTAAAGACAACGTAGAAGAACCCCACCTCTCAGGAATCAAGAGGTTTTATAACGTGTTCCGCTGTTTGATTGAAAAAAACCCCATATTTTTAGCTCGGATTAAGCGTAAGCGACGGTTATAGGAATATCCCAGAGCATAGATGGTTAAATAATATCCCATCTGCCTAGCCTTAACAACTACGTCGTTGTACTATCATAGCTGCACTGAATAGCGAGGCGTGGGTGGTTGGCTTTTAGAAAATAACAAATTTATCCGATTTTGATTGGTGCATTAGTATGGAAATCGATTTTGTTTCACCTGCATGAAAGGAAACGAACGCGTTGTTACCTCGAAGGGACTCTGAAACATGGCCTTGAAAACAGGCGAGTAGAGCGACAGAATGGCCCGATGACAGTGGAATCTTTCATCTTCAACCAACAAAACCACGTCACTGAACAGAAACGGCGAACTGAAATCGTAGCCCTGTGCATTTTCATCCTCTTTGCTTGAGGCCTCGGGATCTTCAGTCCTGCAAAACAATTGATTAATTTTAGTGTGTAAAATGTTCTGACACAACAACCTTTGAGACAAATGGTGAATATTCACGGGTTTAAAGCAACCCGTGCGACTTACATGCAGAAGGTGAACAGACAAACTGAACCGACACATAAAACGCGCCTATCGACGGGAAGGGTGCTGGGAGCAAAATATGATTGGTGGACAGAAAAACAGTCACAGAAGTGATTGGCCAAATTTTGGGAGGGGGGTGGTTCACCTTGGCTGGTGTTACGCCGCGGTGTTTTACCAGGACATCGCGCGGGATATGAAGGACACACAATGTCAACTGCGCGCCAATAGGACGCCATCTTGTGTCAACCACCTTTAGACGGGGTGGCCGTCTTCTATGACGACGAAGACTGAAATATGATTCATCTAGAGTGAGACCAAACACTCTCCAATCCAATACAGGATGCCTCACAAGGACACAGCCGCCTTCATCCACAGTCGCCAAGACTAGAGCAACTTCCTCCCTTTCCAAACCAGCATCGTGGATTTCCCGTTATAACGACCTATCCCATGCTTACCCTAAGTCTATATTACCTCTCGATCCATTTATAACTGTTTGCCTCATTATATCCATTCCTTTCATTTCAATGCGTCTCCTCATTATGGCTGCCTGGGATGTTGTTCTATGTTCTATGATTACCGTTACAAAACCCCCAGCGATGGTCTAATATTTCTTAGGTAAGAACCCCACAATTAGAACAGCGTCACAGATGGGTTTTGGAGATGTTGGTACATTACAATTCTAATTACACAAATGACGCAGGTACGTTTGGTTACCAACTGATTTTCAGAAAATTATTGAGAAAAACAAGCTTAACATTCTTTAAAATAAACCCGCAGATTTCCTTTAGATTTGTGGAAATCAACTAAAAAGGTGTTTCGTCGTCATAACGCCGCACAAATACGACCTGGGAAAACAGGACCATTCATTTCATGAAATCTAAATATAAAGTTTCCATTAAACACGATGATTAACCAGGACTACACCAAAGAATTAAGCGAAAAGTAGGTATATTCAACGTAAAATTACAGAAAAAAACAGACATCGATGTCTTGCCATTAATCAGTGCAGTTGGAAAAGTTTTTTACGATAAGGGGAAGACTTGCATGAAATAATAGTCGAATACTTGACATAGTTTGGACAGTATTACAAGTAGCATTAAGGTCTGCATCATAATAATTCGAAAAAAAACCTATAGTGTTGTAATGAAAACTAAACTACTAAGTGCATATGAATATAAAGAGGCTATGCATGTTTTACAGATATTAAACCTGAATATATTTAATTAATACTTTGTAACTTGAATAATAAATAATCGACTTACGCTTGAATAGCGATATCAGTTTTATTATGGGTGCATGTTTGCATACTTTCACGTCGAATCATTGGCGAATATTGGAAAAAAGAAAAATAAAGGAGAGTTTTCGTCTACAAGCACACAATTTCGAAAGACTTGGTTTAAAGAACTGATATCATTCGCCATTATGCATGTACCTGATTGGCTTGCCAAGCCTGGAGTTTGGTTCAGCATAATAATAACATTAAAGTAAATTCCGGACATCGGTTAAGCTAATTAGTCACTAGAATACTATTTTATTGCAATATTAGGAAATTAAATGAGGAATTATTTGTTTTAAATTTAGCAAATAACTTTAATAGCAAGTAAGACATCATTCGATTATGAAATGATCTGTGGCGGCCGAAAAATACTTTTAAAATCAGGTTGCACATGCTTTGTTTGTGTTTGCCATGCTTGCGATTTTGTATTGACGTTTTTTTAACAATTACTCGAATAAGGCTTTCCCGAGGACACCAGGAAGATATGACGACGGGAAATCAATTATATTGGTACCCTATTGTTTAGCGCATTCCACTACGTTAAAGTGTATAAATTAAGACTTCATTGACAAGCAACCCACGGCCCCTATTTCAGTCGAAACGCAGTCCGCGTGTGTGCAGAGAGCATGTAGTGACCTTAAACGCCCCTTTTGTTTTAACGGACACGAACCGAGTTCCGTCCACGAACGCTCGAGCGCCGACTTAACGTAGTGCCTTTGTATTATTAAATCAAGAAAACAATTTTGATGTTAACTTTGGTTTGCGTTCACTTAAATTACCCTTTTTAGATGCGTGTGTCGTAAAAAGGTTAAGTGGGTTAAGTAATCGTCGAACTGCGAATCACGAAAAGCATTCGTCGCTACAGGTGCAGGCATGCCGGTTACCAACTATTGTTTTTATAATAAAGAATATAATTTCTGTTTGGCCTTCGTCTTCTTCCATCGAACCATTCTGATTCTCACGCCCAGAATCTTTGCATTCTATCAGAATGACGTGATTGCTACGGCCAAATTGAATACCTACATGTTGCTGTTAATTTCATATTTTCTCCTATGTCTTACTTTCCTTAGATAAAATTCCTTCCATTATTTTCAACATACTTCTCTGCTTAAAAACTGAAGATTGTTATTAGTCAGCATTCCAAGAACCAATATTGCGACATTATTTCAACAAATACTACAATATTATATGTCCATAGTACCCGAACATATAGCATTATTACATCTAACGTCTGCTGTTCACAATTCTATAGCAAATTTATGCCTTTCTTTTCTATTATCGCAAGCCATTTTTAGATTTAAGTCCAGCCATGGTCGCATCGAAATAAAGGACACACGAGTCGTTACAAAATACAGTTTCTAGATCGTATGTTGTGCTGATACCATATTCTTTAATGTCCTCTTATTGGTTACCGGTTTTAGCTTAGCTTTCTGACACGGCTATTATTGTAATTTTCCAGTTGTCCATCGACCTCTAAACCATAAGTAAAACCAGCATTATTTTTCCTCTGTTTCGTCGTCATTCTTGAGCTTGTATCGATAGCCAAAATGCGAAAGTTACCCTCCCTAGGAAAAGTCCAATTTCAAACCCTTACATAAGCCCTGAAGTCACATTTCAACGCATACACCACCCCTATACCTGTTAGAAGAACAAACCTTCCTCGGTTTCAGCACATTCACCGTTTCATCAATGCCTAGTTTGGTTGTCATGTTGGAAGTTTGTTGGTTCACGAAACAAGTGGTGCGATGAGAAGGCTGTGTAAAAACAAACCTTGAAGATTAGAAGATTAACACCCAATCACAAAACCACACGATGGCGATCTCACGGTGCAAGCTGCCACGGGGCATTGAGATGGTTAAAAAAACAGACGAACAACTCAGAAACCAAGCTTTTTCATACATGCGGAAGTATGCTGTAACTGCGACATCGCCTATTGGCTACAACTTGCTGAATCAATTAACCGGGTTTTGTGTAAATAACGCACAGTCTAACTGTTTTTAGATAATAGTTTATTAAACTTGAAAGAAGTAGTCTAGGAGATGTTTCTTTTGAACTCAAAGCGTTCTCTGGATTGTTTTAAACGAGATAGACGGAAAACCGTAATTTCTTCCATCGTATTGCAACTCCGAGAAAAGTATGTTAAGTGGTCCGGTTCCAAACAGATTATCATGCTGTCAACTTGCAACAGGGTTTGTCGAGATAAATAAACATCGACATATCTGATTTTAAGAATCAAATAACGGAATATTTTCTGGCAGGAAATAAATTTCCCGCTTTGCTCCAAGGATTTATCCCGATGGTGAAGTGGTTGGAACAATCGCTATGCTTTTGAGGGACCCGGGTTCGATTCCCAGGTCAGGCAACCTCGGGTGGCACTAGAAAATATATTCTCGAGAAACTTAATTGCGAACCCAATGGAGCGGGTTAATCCTCTAGTAGGAGTAGCCTCAAAATGTTGATTTCAGTTTTTCTAAACGAATTTATCTCCTGCGACAATATTTGACTTACAGGGCAATGTCTCTCGCCCGTCATAAGAATCTAGTTACAACTTTGAGTACATCGGTCGAAATCTCTGGTCCCCACCTCTCAAGATTGCTATCGGGATGATTAATACAACGAAAAACCGCTCCCTTATTCCAGAATAAACGATTTCGAGCTTTGCCCGTTTCTGAAGAAGCGAAATACCTTTGTTCGTAGTCGCCTTCCTGTCAACTATTATCTCACAGGTTTTTCCCACACAAGCAGCGGCATGGTCTGGGATACAACAGCCGAGGTGTTACGAAAATGTACTTTCAAGTTCAAAATCGTTCTACAACTCACAGTGTCGTGACGTACTTCGCAGACGGTGTTTTTGCAGATTTACAGAACGTGGTCTTGCTTCAAATTGAAACATAAAATTACGTCAAGCGTAGGCCGGAGGTTGAAGACCACCAGTCGGCATGCCATAAGATATCGGTTTGAATCTTTTATCCGTCCAGGTTGGGCATCAACGTAATGGTAGGCGTATGAAAATCCACGCGTAGTCGAATCCAAAGCAATAAGTGAATAGATTTGCACTCATGGACCACAGATGTTATTATTTATGCAGCTAACCGCTTAATAAACGATTTCGCACTGCCAAATGTCTGCTTTGTTTAAATGAGTTCAACATTCATTTGGTGGCGCTCATTTGGTTTCGGGATCGCGTGTTTTCCCACATCGATCAACCGACCTATTTTCTGCCGCTGTCTTTACTTGCAAGTGGATGAGAAACCACGAAGGTTCTTGGGAATTTAGAGAGGTCTCGTGTACGCTCCCCCCCGAAGTGGCTGATGCTGCATCCAAAATTTAACCAAACCGACAGCCTCTAGGGCGCTCACGCCGACACGCATCCAAGGTCTGTTTTTTCAGGATTAACACCTGTTTCGTCGACAGTAGCGCATCCAACTTGATGTTCAACCAGCACCACCCAACCCCCTGAAACCATTGAAGCAATGGTTTCTGTGCGTCATCGATTTTCATCTTGTCTCCGATCGCCGTTAAATGTTACGTTTTAAATTACGAAACGACTTCCCACTGTCTCCTGTTAGACTTTTCGGATGATTTTGCGGTCAGTGAGGTGCGTCTGTAAATATGGTAGACTTTAGGGAACATAATTGCGTCTTGCAAAGAACAGATATTGACACTCGAGCAATCGCTTGTGTCCATAATTTCGTCTCGAGGCGTCATTTTCAACAGTCCATCTTGTCGGCGTCTGATTTTTAGCAAGCTCAAGTATCGTAAGTTTCCGAGTCCTCAAATAACTTGAATTTTCAAACCGATTTTTAAAATAATCTCGTTTTCTAGTAGCCTGCCTATGCTTTCCATTCAAGAGAACACAATTTCACGCTAATTCACTAGTTACTTTACATCAGATGACCCCCCATGCATTTTTTCAATGTTGCCCAATCTATTTGACCTGTGCAAAGGCATTGCCGTAAAATACCTAGAAAACGACGGCACATCGAAATTCGGTCATTGATTAGTTGACCTCATTTACAGTCTAATCCGAATTGGCGAAAAGACGATCTCCCTTACGCCAACGCGAAATGCACCGTTCTTTTCGACAATAAGGTGAAAGTGACACACCCCAGCGAAATTCTCTGAAACCCAGAGGATAAACATCTTTCCAAATCTGCCACGGGGTGGAGTCTTGACAACGAGAGGCATTGATGATTGCGATAATCGAAACTAAACAGGTGTGGAATGGCGATTATATTGACCAAACCGCTGAATAATGATGACACAGGATTTAATGAGGGCAAAGAACGAAGTTGAGTGAAAAATGGTTGGGCCTTCAGAAGCTTCCTTTTCATGGCTGAATCTCAAGAACATCCTGCTCGTCGTCACCGCACACCTCCCCATCTGCACCGATGAGATGCTGCCGATCGGCATGGTTGGTAATAATTGCGTTGCTGTTTGGCGGATTACGAAGGGAAAGGCCCATAATGGCAGCGGACACGCAGATGAAACCGAATATTATCAATACGTGCCAGATAACGATATTTGTGGCCCTCGGAATGCTCTCGATGGCATTTTCGTCCCACAAGTGAAGCCAGGAAACGGGTGGGTAGAGAATCGCACCGACCTAAAAGAGACAAAGGGTCAAATGGAGAGAGAGAGAGAGACGTATACGGCGAAACGCAATTGAGTAATTTGAAGAGAACTTACATGCCAAAACCACGTGCCCTGCAGTACGAGTAGCAGCGATCGTAGAAGCCCCAGAACAATAGATTTTGGATACATGGCCTCGAGGGTACTGACAACCAGGAGGAAAAGAACTGCATAAATGAGCACTGTATGAACGAAAATGTCGGCGGGAGTTCGACCGTGGAGGTGAAACGCAAACAAGACTCCCTCGGTCAGCACAGCAAGAAAATTGAAGAAGTAATCAGAACAACTGAAACAGCGAAGGCACGGTTAGGTAGGATAAGATGAACATGTACGTTGAGATAAACACTTACGGTGGAAGCTTGATTAAACGATAAAAATTGATGGTCTCAAAGATCCCAGATAGCATGAACATCGCGAACATGGTTGTGTGTTGTAAATTGCCAAAGTATACAAATTTTCCATGATTGAAACCAGTATAAACCTCGCCAATAATGCCAATTAAACAGCAGGATGCTTTTAGGATTGAATCCAAAGGAACATCTTTTGTTTTGCAACAACAACCGCGATCTGGACACCGTATTGGCGTCGTTATTTGGTTCCGATATGCCGGCTCGGGTCTACTTGAAAAACCCAACTCATACCGTTTTCGTCTGTAGTACTTCTTTAATTGAAACATAATTGACCATATGCCAAAGAGTAAGAAAAAACTTCCGGGCAATGCATGGCCTGCGAAGGTACCCATTTAATAGAATTCTCTTGAGTCAACGAACTAGAAAAGGGATAATTAATATAAATTTAAAACTGTATCCAAGACAGTCTCTCCCCAAACAACGACCATATCATAACAAAGAAGTCGAATTAAAGAGAGGGGAGCATTTTACTGACACAAAATCGCACACATATTGTAGACTGACTTACGAAGGATGATGGATTAAAAACAGATAGACTTTGACGTTGAAAAGGAAATTGTGTGAAAATGGTGCCGGCCCAATCAACGACATATACACTGAGAGCGCAATTATGAATATTGTCGCTTAAATTTGTAGAAGAAGAAGAAAAAAACTTAAAAATTACTTTCGTAACTTTTCTTCATGGCTGTTGTTGGTTTTAAATGTGCTGATAACGAATGGCGTTTCGTTAACCGGACTGGGAGTTGGTTTGTTTGAGGTCCAGCGATCGGACCAGTCAGGGGCAAATCAAGGAAAAAAACACCACGAATTTCAGCCTCGACAATCTATATAGATATATGGAACAGTGAAGCAGAATAGCTAAGAAGTTCTATCATGGTTCATGGTTTATACCATTTCCTTCAAAACGTTCCGGCATCAAGTCTCATCATAACGTATTATAGGTAAATAGAAATAAAGCAATCGCTAATTTTACAAATAATCTCGTATACCGTTGAGTAAGGTGAGGATTTTTTCGTCCGCGGTTAAGTTGTAGCGTTGGGTAAATGCTTATTGTGCAATCTAAAAAAAGACTGATGTACCAATACAGATATGCAAAAGGCGATCAACACCATCAAAGAGGATATCCATACAATCGAAAGAGAGAAGGGAAAGATGAAACTCGTCGACTGGCCAAAATAGTACACTAAATCGACGACAACCAAGAATCCCGGCGCGTCAAAGTCTCATTTTAAAAAATACGACAACTAGCGACCTTGAATAATAAATAAATCCGGTTATGTAGTTGAATTAACGTGCATAAATAATACATGTCTATCGAATGAATAAAACGAAAATAAAAATCTAATTATTAATAATCGCATTTGCCTGCAAATTATAAAAAAAAACATATTTTTCCAATTGGGCTACAAACGAAATGCAGCTTTTCTTCAAATACGATACGTTTTGTGAAGTTCACTAATAGGTCAATCGCCTTTCTTTATTACCTATAAACGAATAGCTTGGATAAAGCAGGCCGGTATTAAAACATAACCAAAAGTTCCATGGAATTCAACAAAATTTAATTCGAGAATAAATTATTATTATGCTCGATACTGTTCTTTTCCTAGGAAATCATATTGATTGCTTTAATTTTGAATGTCTTTGTGTGCAATAGACGTCTAACTTGCAGTTATGCATCGATTTTGCAGCAGGAAATTGCCCGGAGATTCAGTAAAACGCAGTAACCAGTATACAATAATTGTAGGCTTTCTTTTGTCACCACATTCTTTACACGGGATGATTATCTTCACTGACTCCAGCGATAATTTTCTGGTTTATCAAAAGGGAATTTTGTCGCTCTCTCCATCCCCAAAAAGGATTCCTTATACATAAGATCCCCTACGTCGGTTCATTTTGTGTAAAAATCGAATTATTGTTCTAACCAAATGGTAAAACCTTTCATAGGGAACTGTATTTGTTACATTCCAATGGAGAAAATGTAGTTTCAAAACGAATCCTTACTTAGGTAAATATCAATAGTAACCTTAGAGACCACTTAAACCTGAAAACGTTTTCCAAAAGATGGCTGATTTGTGAGGATATCGATTGCAATCAGAATTTGACAAATCAAGCGTTATTTCTTTAATTAACTTAATCAATCGGACCCGGGCGGCGTCAAACACAGAATGACGCAGCCGCTCGTGTATTTTTCTCGTGATTGATGACGCCTTTGTGACAAGTCGAAGCCATTTTTCGCGTATTCACCAATTTTCCGTGAATAATAAGTTGGAAGCTCCGATCAGCCTAGCCCGAAATGTTCTTTTTAGGTGTTCAAACTAGTTTTGTGTTTATAAGAACCCAAAGGTTCAGTAAGTATGTAGAAATACCTCGGCAACGTGCATTGAGGTAACCATACCGACTCTGTATGTACCTAAGCAAACCTGATTTTCTTGGATTCGACAATCGTCCATCTTGCAGGCGTTACCATTAAACCTGACGAGACACTGTAGTAACCTTCAAGCGACTTTGAAGAGTTTGATTGAGCTAATGTTGCATTATTCGTAAACATATCATGACTTTTGATTATTTAAGTATTACAATGCCTCCGCCCAACACTATCTGTGTAAAGCCAACTATTGCAGCCCTTAGACAAACATCCCTTCTGTGAACCCGCGATAAACGTCTCCACAACCGTAGCGACCACCGAAAAACGACGCATATGCCCCACAACGGTGGCGCCTGTATACCCGCCCATTCCATTCAAAGCCTTCATTCCGCGAATATCCGCGTCACAACCAGCATTCACATCGTTTACTGTCGATTAATCGCGCTCCCCTTCCCCGATCTGACCAAATCTTCCGCAGGATCACAAATCTGCGCGAAGTTTGGACCCTCGATTGTCCCCGGAAGAGCGACGCCACGTACCCCCTCGATTGAGAGCATCGAGTCTGCACGACCTTGGAACACTACCATCGATTCCCCAATGGTAAACCATTGACAAGAACTGCCCAAGCACCGGTCGTGCCCAACCCCTCGATGGTGACAACCAGTGGTGACGTTTTGATGACCTTGACGCGATCATTGCCCGGTGTATAGGGACTGCAGCGCCGCGACAACGATCACTAACGCAACGGGCGTGTTTTCACCCCAGTTTTTCTCTTTAAGCACACTGATAATCGATTAAGCTTGTTTGAATTCTGCCCGAAACGTCATAAATAAGCGCTTGAAATGTATGCAGAGAAAAAAACGGTCATTATTAATGTAAAGAAGATGATTGGGCAAGGATATTCTACTGACTCAATAGGTTGGCTTCTTTGGTGAACTTACATTACTTATGGGACTTAGTAAGCCATAATCGCCGAGGGTTTTTGAGGTGTACTGGGGCAACAAATCCTACTTGTTCGGATGCGAGGCCATTATTGAGGTCACGAGGACCACAACTTCCAGCATAATAAAACCGACAATGAGCTCCCAATGTAACTGTTGGAGACAATTAAAAATTGCGGCATGCCAGGGCAAGTGATGAAATCAAGCTATTTTACCAGTGTTCGATGAGAGTTACATTGAGACAAAACTCAAAAGAGTGGATGTGATGGGTGACCTAATATACAAACAGACAGGAGTCAACAACGCCACTCGATACGTTAGTGACTGTCTGCCAAAGCTGGTGACAACCCTCATTCGTCTTGCACACAGTCAGGGCTACGCCATTGGCTAAAGTATTGACGGGCAATAATTGAAAATAAATGGGCAAAGCACTGCTCTTTGCAGCCACAAACTGGGGGTAAAAAATACATGTACTTAGAACATTTAAGTAGGAATTGAATCCGAATGTTTAGAGTCTTCTCCAAATTTTATATAAAAGATGCTTACTTACAGATTCAACTGGATGACGAATCCATTTTGCTGAAAGTTAATTATACACCCTTTTGGTTTATCAGGTACCTTTTGGGCTAAATGTTGCCCCGGCTATTTTCCAGGATTGCATTAATGGCATATTGGTTGGCCTTAATGGTATTGAAGTTTCTCAAGATGAATTTTTGTCATAGGTTTCAGCAGGCATGATCATGAAGAGAGACTCTTCCAGCTATTGTGAAGTTTTGTCCATTATAATGTGGCGGTTAATCCGCAAATCAAGCAACCATTAGTAAAATTCCGGTTTTGGTTATTCAAAGAGCGCAAACTCGTTCCAATGCCTTGGATAGGGAGAGGTCACCTTTTTCAAAGGGAATTATATTCGACTGTCTCACGGTCGTATTCTAAGAAGAAGTTGAAATCGTATGGTTATTATCCTCGATGTTACTGATTCCCATCCTTCTGAACCAGCTGTCTCTGTTATGATTCCCATCCTTCTGAACTAGATGATCCGGCTAATACGACTATATCCATTCCAGACAAATGCTCGCAAGCTCTACCTCGGCGCTTGGAGCGTCTGGTTTTGAAATCGCCGGTCGAAAACCGCATGCTATCGAAGCTGCTGCACCCAGTTGGATGTGGTGATTGCAAACTTTAACTATTAATTGTGTTTTACTATGCTGACTATTGTATCGCACTTTTAAGAATATTCTATACTACTTGGCTGCACGCGTCTTCATTCGTTAAACGTATCGGTTGACCAATTGTGTTCTACGGATACTACAGACAATTCGTCGATTCTATATTAAAGGGTTAATTCAACCTTCCAAACAATACTACCACAAAAGGCAACGCAAACACAATTATAATTTCCAAACAGATTAATTAAATTGAAGTATTTGATAGATTTAAAAAAAAGCTTGTTTCAAATATCGTTTTGACAGAAGAATAAATATTTATATAAGCATTAAACTGCTTTTAAACCCGAAAACTCATCCTTATAACTAAATTTATCCATGGTATCAAGCGTTGAACTCACCGAGCAAGTATTTGTAACATGGAGAGATTGATTAAGATGTGCAGTCGACATGATTTTCTAAGTAAATCCTTAGATCGATTCCATTGTTTGCATAAATTGTCTGAAAGGGAAAAACGAATTTTTATACAATGTAAAACATGGCGCAACTTACTTCTTTAATGCAAAATAAATAAAGTTGATTTGAAACGTGAAGTTACGGTTATATTAATTCAATTAATGAATAATTGTTCGGAAAAGCAAAGGAAATACGATTATAATTCTAAAAACAATAAGGTCATAATTCAAATACTTAATGAATCAGATCATAAGCTGGATTAAAATATGAATATTTCTATCTTTATAATATCCATAACAAAAACCAATTGAAACGACGACTTTTAGGGTTGAATTTAAAACAAGGGAATCGAAGAGGTTTTCTTTCAACTTAAAAACAATTTGTGGTTTCCGAATGGTTCCTTTAAGGACAGCGTTTGCTAGTATTGGATGAATTTTAAACCAATGGTAAGTGAACACTCGTCATCATTGAATACAACGATTCACTCACCTGGCAAGAATTTGTAGCACGTAGAGATCGATTTAGCTGAGCAGTCAAGCTTGTTATCGAAAAAGATCATTTGATCCATTTCATCACAGGCATAGAGCTACTTAAGAAATAAAGGAGTCATTTCAGGTTAAAATCGCCGTAATTCGTGGAATGTCACCTGCAGAAAGCAAAGGAATAAAGCGCAAGTGTAAAAATTATCTTATATATGCAAATAACTGACCACTTTCAGCATCATCCACGTGTTTATCGTTAAACGGCCTCGTAATCGTAAATTCTGTTCGAACCTTACAAATTAGGACAGTTATTCAGAATAAACAGTAAAATAAGATGATTACAAATTCAACATTGCGATTTAAATTTTGAAGAATATATAATTTCACGTTGGTGCACGTGTTCGCATTTATCAAGGTTTGCTATGCGAGTTTTACCGGTTATACTGACGAATCGTCCATTCTCTCTTACGGTTCGATTCAACCCTCTATACAATCCTACTACATTTTGCGTCGCAAAACGAACCTGAAATGCTTATCAGATAATGCAACTTCCCGAAAAGTGTTGGACTTAATTGAGCGCTTCGAAATTTGGGCTATCACTCAAGATAATCTCGCTGAAGAACCCAATTGGTACAGACGCTTATGCTCTAGTGAAGAACCTGGTTTATCCGGAGATTCCCATTAAAATGCCACTCGCCAAGATTTATCAAGCTATTCTTCAGCATTTTCAGCCTATAGCTTTTGAGGCTGCTAAAAGAAACATATTCCAAACTCTTATGCGAAGATTTGATTACAGTATCAATGACTTTATCCATGAACTGAAGGCTCAAACCGCAAAATGCAGCTTTGAAGCTCAATTAGACACGCAAGGTCCCGACCGTTTAATTGTAGGCATCAATGATTCCAATCTGCAAAGGAAATTACTACTCCTCAAGCATCACACATTCTAGAGTGTTCCTGCAATGTGCGAACAGTTCCAAGATGATTCGAATGATGTCAAAAGTTCTCAGATTCCAGACCTATGCCTTGGAGACAAAACGCGCGGATATTCAAAGATGGCAAAACAGAAGACTGGAAATTCGTGTGGAAATTGCATTCACGGTAAAAATTCAAATTCCGTGATTTGAAATGCTATAATTGTGACAAAACAGGCTAGATAAAATCGGTCTGCAAAACAAAACTGGGTGGGATTCAGACGAACATATTTCCGAAATGGCTCTGATGAGTTCAAGCAGTCATAAAGGTGGCCAAAATTTACATGGGAAAACGTGGTCTCTCATCGTTGATACCGGGAGGCTGGAATCGCTCAGTCCGATACATGCATTGTTGACGTTTTGTCCACGTCCACGTATAAAGAAGACGAACCAGTCGATTATTGGTATCACCGGTCATTCATTGGAAATCATTGGGTACTGCAGCTTTGTTGCAACAGTTGCGTCTCGCTTTGAGCGTCTATAATTAAGACGTGTTTCATCGGCCTGCCAAACATATCCAGCATGTCGATTACTTGAACAAAACTGCTACTACAGAGGAGATTTTGGAAAGCTCGTCTTTCCTGTCACAACCACTGCCTGTTGCGATGATCTCATCTCAGAGACGCAATTGACATTCAAGAGGATTCTAACAGAACGCAGAAACGGCTGCATATAAAAAGCAGTTTCCATATTTCTAGTATCAAAGGAACGATTTTAGTTCCACTCCCGAAGGTCTTTTAAGTTATCAAGACGGTATTGTGGTACCACACGTGCTGCGTAAATTTGTTCGTGACGATCTGAAATCCGGTGATCTTTGTATTGATAAAATG
>JAPUBX010002366.1:0-10512 GCA_028672205.1 Proteocephalus fallax | reverse complement strand
AATATTTATCTTTCAGTAAAAACGAGGCATTCTTCCTGTAATCTCTGTGTTTATCTTGACAAAGTCGGGAGCTCTTCTCGAGCACAGAGCTACCGGAGGGCGGCGACGTTCATCCGGTGGCTCCTGAAGTGCCCGCAATGGAACGACGCTTCCGAGTTTGGACTATGAGTCTGCAATGTCATGGGTCGTGCGTAAGTTTCCCTCATCTCCTTTAGTCTCGTCCATTATTACACAAGTGGCACGGTCTATGATACAACTGTGTCACAACAACACCAACAACAACAATGACGGTCCGGATTCCGTCCAAGACTCTCACTCTGTTCTGCCGGTAGTTGGAAACGACGGCTGAATAAAAGGCGCAGAAACGGAAACAGACATGCAAACAACGTGAAACTCGCGTGAAAATATTGATTCCAAATTCAAAATAAAAATCGATGAGGCGCTAAGCCAAACATCTCCTGTCATTAATATTGTTCGCTCAGTGACTATGATGTCTCCTGTTATTCATGGCAACATTTTGTTTGATAATGCATTCAACTCACTCCAATTGTGACCACTGATCGATTACATCTCTTATGCAGGCATCCACGTTCCCAGAAGACCAATCCACCATTTCATCGATAGCCTGCTCCGATTTAAGAATGGGAGAGTATTTTTAATTGGTTTCGAACTGAACTGTAACTGCTTATTATTGACAGTTTTTCGTACGATCAGGAGAGGTGGGTGTTCTCAACGACTGCCATCCATCCGATGAGTTATCGATTTACCTCATCAATTCGTCCAACAGTGTAGTCTACACACTTACAGCAGTATCGCTGAATCATCCACGGAGCACATTACCCCAGGAGGCACCTGACCCATCATTAATGCATCTCCAAAGATCGAAGCTCAAACAATCCGGTTAGACCTCGGGTAGGAGACGGTCGAACACAAATTTTTAAAGTGATATGTATTCGGTATTTTAAAAAAGGAAGTAATTTGTATAGAGTTAAATTATAGCAAAAATAGCAGAATTTGTCATCGTCCACAACCGCGCTGATCACACATAGCCAGTGGCCGCCGAGGTTTAATGCAAACGCAATTGCTGTAAAGGCATTGCAAAAAAACTCTTGTTGACTTTTATAAAAGACTCAACGAGAAAATTAATGCCTCTTAGGTGTCTAAGATCCACAATTGGACACATTTGTATTTTTTTAAATTTAATTCTGCAATAAGTGCCGTTTTTATGCTCATTCAATGGTCTTCGAATTGACTGAATAGATTCACATTTAATTGTTGATACGGTTTTTCAATGGCTGATCATTGCGCATTTGCCAAACTTTAAATATTTCAAGGGCTTTATTCAACTTTCGTGCAAATTCTTAAATAATTGTTATTAAGTTTATTCGTCTTTCTACATCGTCAATGTACAATCGCCGATTCTAGTATCATAGCTGTTTTTTTGAAACCTTAAATAAACCTTATGATAATAAAAAAGAGAGATGAGATCAACAACGACGGTGCCATGGTTAAAATTCAAATTAAAAATCGCAGCTGTTGTAAAAACAAAAATTACGTCGTTTTTTAAAGTAAACTGTATTCGGTATTTTAAATAAGGAAGTGATTTTTATAAAGTTAAATAATAGCAAAAATAGCAGGCTTTGTCATCGTCCACAGCCGCGGCGATTACACATAGCCAGTGGCCGCCGAGGTTAAATGCAAACGCAATTGCTGCGGTTTAACAAGCCCACCCAGCGCTGCTTTTGCTCCATACGGCGATTGTTCAACCTCCGCGTGCTCCCCTAGCAGATCGCGACGAATTGGGCGGACGCTGAATGGACCTACTTCGACTCGACAACCTTCACAAGAGGCTCCTTTACTCCGAGTGGGTAATGAGGATGTCAGGATCTACATTTTGTGGAGCCGTTTGAGGTTTTCGCGGAACAGACTCGTGTTAGCCGAAAGTGGGTCCTCGCTGGGCTCAACCCCAACACGAGAAACCCGAAAGGCGGCGAGTTGTGAAGCAGATCCCGTCGGAAGCCTCTCGCGAGCACGAAGCTGTAGTACTAGTCTGACTTAAAAATCCACTCACTAGAAAGTGTTTCCGCCGTTGTGAGACACCCCGCTTAATGAATAACACCGATACAAAAAACCATGCAGTTGTTCGACAGAAATGTGGATTCAAAAAGTCGAAATGAACGCAGGATTATTGTAGGAATCCAGGGAACGGCGTTTGTCTTCGGCTTATACAAATGCGACGCCTTACCTTCATTTATCGAAGCACGCGAATTGTCCATTACGAACAATTTAAATGATGGAAGATCCATTGCATTGAATTATTTTGGTTTAAATTAATTCAAGTAAGGTTTCTTTCAGTTTATCCGAAGACGAATAACATGTTTTTTTTATGGATAAATTACAGGTTTTGTTGACCATTTTATGGAGAAACCAAAAATCTGGCGGCTTAAATGTGGTGATGAGCTCAATCTAATCATAATTTAGGTTTAGACAAAAACATTCCCGCTTCAATTTTGACTTATTGCGAGGTAATGTGCTCCGTGGAGGATTCAGCGATGATGCTGTGGGGCGACAGGGTTAGGTAAATCGATAAATCATCGGGATGGATGGAAGTCCTTGAGAACACCCACCTCTCCTGATCGTACGAAAAACTGCCAATTATAAGCCGTTTAAAAATAGTCTCCCATTCTAAAATCGGAGCAGTCTATCGATGAAATGGTTGATTTGTCTTCTGGGAACGTGGATGCCTGCATAAGAGATGTAATCGATCAGTGGTCACAATTGGAGTGAGTTGAATGCATTATCAATCAAAATGTAGCCATGAATAACAGGACACATCATAGTCATTGAGCGAACAATATTAATGACGAGATTTTTGGGTATGCGCCTCATCGATTTTAATTTTGAATTTGGTATCAATGTTTTTCACGCGATTTTCACGTTGTTTGCATGTCTGTTTTTGCCATTTCTGCGCCTTTTATTCAGCCATCGTTTCCAACTGACCGCAGAACAGAGTGAGAGTCTTCGACGAAATTCGGTTCGCCAAGACAAATAAACGAAATAACAACGATGCGAATTTGCACCAAAGTTAAATACAGCCCTCGACCCATATAAAGTTTGGCAAATTCGTAATGACCGGCCATTGAAAGGCCGTAGAAACAATTATATGTGAATCTATTCCGTGAGCTACCGGAGAGGGCTTAATTTCTCTCCGTTTCTCCCTTAGTGACCGCAATGGAAGCCACACTTCCGAGTTTGGTCTTTGTTGAAGAAAACGCAAAGTAATGGGTCGTGCATTAGTATCCAATTAAGTCCCTCATTTCTTGTAGTCCCGTCCATTAGCGCTACTTTTCGTCACAGAAAATCGCAACAATAGATGTCGTTCTGGATTCTGTCGAAGAGCGTTTATCTCTCGTAGATGTTGACCCAGAAGATAGAAATGAGAGATGAAAAGAATGAGAGTCTTCGACGAAATCAGGTCCGCCATTGTTGTTCTTATTCACAGATGCAGTGAAAACGCGGAGGCGTCGCTTCAAGTGCCGGCACTTCAGAGGCCACAAGATGAAAGTCGCCGCCCTCCGGAAGCTCTGTGCTCGTGAGGAGCTCACGACGTTGGGTGAAAACTCATCTGGCTTTCATTTACCTTTTCACCATCTTTTGGAAGCCCGTGGGTAACATCAGGCAGGCTACCTGAGAAATAAAAACAGCGACCATGTTGATCAAGAGCAGGTAAAGCAAGAAATTAAAAGCAATTTTCACATCTAGTACTTGTCATACCGTTATTATGATAAGCCAAAGATAAACGCCGTTCCATTTATTCATTCAATAACCATTTAGACATTTTTGATCAAAATTTCTGTAGAACAGGATGTTATTTGAATTTGTGTTATTCAGTCTGCGGTAACATACCCATCTTGTTCATCAAGACCACCACAGGAAGGTTGCCTACTATATGCATCCGGATTTTGTCGAAGACTCTCAATCTGTTCTGCGGGCAGTTGGAAACGATGTCTGAATAAAAGGCTCAGAAACGCCAACAGGCATGCAAACCACGTTCTGGTAGCACGTTAAACTAGGCTGATAAGCATTGAACGCCAGATTCCAATTTCAAAATAAAAATCGATGAGGCGCTTAGCCAAGCATCTCCTGTCATTTATATTTTTCGGTCGGTTACTATGAGGTGTCCACCACTGAATATAACTGCCAGCCTCGACGCTTTGTCTATCCAAGGGACAGCAATTAATTTAGGCATTGCTCGACCAGGGGCTGCAGTCTAAATGGCAGCGGAAATGTTTTTCCACGTTTTTCTTCTTAACTGAAATCATCACAAGATCGAGCTCATTACCACATTTGAGGCGCCAGGTTTGTGGTTTCCAAGGCACTAAAGGAATCCTAGAAGCATTTCTCCACATAATTGGCCGCAAAACCTATAATTGTCCATTAAGTAAATGTCTTCGGCTTAACTAAAACAAACCTCACTAAAAGTAATTTAAAGCAAAGTAATTCAATGCTATAGATCTTCAATCATTTAAATTGTTCTATATTGACAATTCGCGTGCTTCGATAAATGAAAGTAAGGCGTCGCATTTGTATAAGCCGAAGACAAACCCCGTTCCCTGGATTCCTACAATAATCCTGCCTTCATTTCGACTTTTTGAATCCACATTTCTGTCGAACAAATGTTTTTTGTATCCGTGTTATTAATTCAGCGATAATTTACCAATCTGGTTCGTCCAAAATTTAACCAATCAGTACATAACGAAACTCGCGAGCGTCCAAGCGAAGGATAAAAGGATGACAAGTACTAGATGTGAAAATTGTCTTTAAGTTCTTGCTTTACCTGCTCTTGAACAACATGGTCGCTGTTTTTATCTCTCATTTTCGTATAAATACCACAAACTGGGAGAAGCGGCATTTGGCCCAAGATATCAGCGCCCAAATAGCAGGCGAAATTTGGAATACAATTGTTATACTTCGTGGTGGTGGTGTTGTGATAATTAACTAATAGAAAAAAGGCGTCACTTTGTGCTGCGGATGAAGCAAAAGTTTTCACCCAACGTGCGATCACAGAGTCAAGACAGCATAGAAAATATTTCCATACCTCCAGAGATTGTAACGCCCCATCATCAACGTGATCGTTGTTTCGCTCGTTCCTTGAGACGTGCGAGCACGGCGTCGGGCAACAACGAGATGCTTTTCTCACCTTCGACGAATTCCTCTCGGAATGAACCGTCGGTTGCGTAGAATTCGTCTCGGCATGCGCTCGGCCTGCGGAGGTCAATGCTTCTTCAGCATCCTTGCCAGAGCCTTTCATGTCGGTTGTTGCAACGGCATCTCTTTAATTGCACTGGTTCTGGATTCAGTGCTAACGGAAGCGAAGCTTTGAAGGTCTGGGACAACGTGAATGTTTTTTTGTTATCCTCGCAATATATTTTCGGTAGACCAACAACGACGCAGTTTTCAGACTGGGCTAAGGCTGCACGTTTGCAAAATGCAGAGAAAAAACCAACAAAAATATGTGGTTCCCTTCGCGTGTAGGAAAATTGAGACCAAGTGTAAACATTGGGATAATAAACGCCGTGAAATAGAAGTATCATCCATAGTTGAAGAAATAAAAAGTATCATGGAATTATAGAACTTAACTTTAACTGCTTTGGTAGAAAGATGGGGCATATACAAGTTAAAGACTGTGACAGACTTACCGTTTTCAAGAGACTTTGGATGGCACATAACCCAGGAATGTTACGATAATCGCCGATTTTACTAGGGAGATGTTGAAGAATTAAACACGAAAATATGAAATAACAACGATGCAAATGTGAACGAAAGTCAAAAAAAAACCTCGAAGTATGTAAAGTTAAGCAAACGCGTAATGACCGGCAACTTAAAAGGTAGCCCTATCGAAAATTTAAATATGAATGAATTCGGCCAATGCAAAGACAAAACCATCCATAAATCGAAATTAAATCATTCCGAATTTCCCTTATTTTTGATTGCACCAAAACAGATAATACAAGATTACGGAGAGTGTTATTATTATGAAGTTATAACTTTTAGAAGGTTCAATGTTTGAATCATGTGAATGCTGTCAGTGGTTAATGCCGTCGCCTGTTCTAACAAATTCGCCGGTTTAAGCCCCCGCCATATAAAAAACCTTTGTCCAAGCCTATATTATTCCCCGTATATTATATTTTTTAGCTCCGTGCCCGAGCTCCTGTGGTCCTCGTCTCGCGAATCTTAATTTAATCACCATTTTCACCGTTTGTGGAAATCCCCTCGGAAACATCAGGTAGGCTACCTCACTTTCGATTAATAGACGTTCTTTTGCTCATTTAACGGTCTTTGAATTCACCGAATAGATTCGCATATAATTGTTTCATGGGGCTTTCAATGGCGGGTCATTACGCATTTGCCAAACTTTATATACTTCGAGGGCTGTATTTAACTTTCGTGCGAATTCGCATCGTTGTTACTTCGTTTATTTGTCTTCTCATTGTCAACATCTTCCATGTACAATCGCCCATTCTAGTATCATTGCTGTTTTGTTTGAAACCTTAAATAAACCTTATGATAATTCAAAAGATAGATGAGATCAACTACGACGGTGTCATGGTTCACATTCAAATTAAAAATCGATTTACGGCTGTTGTAAATATTTAATGCCCTAAATATTTATCTTTCAGTTAACATGATGTATTATTCCTGTAATCTCGGTGTAGATCGTGACAAATTGGATCACCGTTGTCCAAGGCCTATTCATGATGTGTGAGGGAGCCAGCCTGATGTAACTGAAGCGAAGCATCCGCGTTTTGACTGCGTGCATCTGTGAATAACAACAACAATGGCGAACCGGATTTCGTCGAAGACTCTTACGCTGTTTTGAAGGCAGTTGGTAACGATGGCTGAATAAAAGGCGCAGAAATGGCAAAAACAGACATGCAAACAACGTGAATCTCGCGTGAAAATATTGATTCAAAATTCAAAATAAAAATCGATGAGGCGCTAAGCCACACATCTCCTTTGATTAATATTGTTCGCTCAGTGACTATGATTTCTCCTGTTATTCATGGCTAAATTTTGTTTGATAATGCATTTAATTCACTGCAATTGTGACCACTGATCGATTACATCTCTTATGCAGGCATCCACGTTCCCAGACGACCAATCTACCATTTCATCGATAGCCTGCTCCGATTTAAGAATGGGAGAGTATTTTTAATTGGTTTCGAACTGAACTGTAACGGCTTATCATTGGCAGTTTTTCGTTCCATCAGGAGAGGGAGGTGTTCTCAAGGACTACCATCCACCCTGAGGATTTATCGATTTACCTAACCCTGTCGCCCCACAGCATCATCGCTGAATCCTCCACGGAGCACATTACCCCGCAATAGGTCAAAATGGAAGCGGAAATGTTTTTTTCTAAACCTAAATTATGATTAGATTGAGCTCATCACCACATTTAAGCCGCCAGGTTTTTGGTTTCTCCATAAAATGGTCAACAAAACCTGTAATTTATCCATAAAAAAACATGTTATTTGTCTTTGGATAAACTGAAAGAAACCTTACTTGAATTAATTTAAACCAAAATAATTCAATGCAATGGATCTTCCATCATTTAAATTGTGCGGAATGGACAATTTGCGTGCTTCGATAAATGAAAGTAAGGCGTCGAATTTGTATAAGCCGAAGACAAACGCCGTTCCCTGGATTCCATACAATAATCCTGCGTTCATTCCGACTTTTTGAATCCACATTTCTGTCGAACAACTGCATATTTATTTTGTATCGGTTTTATTCATTCAGCGGTGGATCTCAAAACGGTGCTGTTTTCCAACAGTGGCGCAAGGGCATCTCTGGAACCAGCGGAAACAGTTTCTAGTAGGTGGATTTTTACGTCGGACTGGCACTTCATCGTCGTTCCCACGAGAGGCTCCCAACGGGATCTGCCAGAAGAGCGCGCGGTAGTTGACCAATCACCGTATTAGTGCTGGGTTGTGACATCGAGAAGGGCTTGTCAAACCGCAGCAATTGCGTTTGCATTAAACCTCGGCGGCCACTGGCTAAGTGTGATCGGCGCGGTTGTGGACGATGACAAATTCTGCTATTTTTTGCTACAATTTAACTCTATACAAATCACTTCCTTATTTAAAATACCGAATACATATCACTTTAAAAATTTGTGTTCGACCGTCTCCTACCCGAGGTCTAACCGGATTGTTTGAGCTTCGATATTTGGAGATGAATTAATGATGGGTCAGGTGCCTCCTGGCGTAATGTGCTCCGTAGAGGATTCAGCGATACTGCTGTAGGTGTGTAGACTACACTGTGGGACGCATTGATTAGGTAAATCGATAACTCATCGGATGGATGGTAGTCCTTGAGAACAACCACAAAATAAAGAAAAACTGCTACAGAAGCACAGCGAAATTATTAGTTAAAAAGAAGCAAGAGGCTTCGTTTTAGACTCTTCCGTGTATGAGTCAGTTGCCAATTTATAAACAATCCTTCAACGCTATATTTAAACAGTTGAGATTGTATACGGGAGGATAGCAGCTGTTTCTGGATTGGTGGAATATTACTGAACGGCTTATTGTAGTTCCCAGTGTTATACGACGTTTTCAGACCAGTAGTTATTGACCCTTATCTTCTAGCGACTGTGTTTTTTGTCGTCAATAGCTAACACAATAATTGTCTACTGAAATCCCATAAGTACATTAAACACTAATTTAAACGACCATGCGATTAGGAATCGCTTTTATTATTTCACATGCAAAAGGTAGACATATAAATAATTGTAGGCATACCAGTATAATAATAGCAATTCTTCGATAAGATACTTAAAGTCTTTTAATTCGTTTTGTGATTGTTATTCTAAAAGTTGGTTTTCTTGCAATTTCCTGTTCAAATATTTAAAAATGATTTGTCCATTAGCTTATTCGATCTCAACGCAGTGGTAATGGGACTGTTATTATTTTTTTTCCGCATTTGACAATTCCGAAGTTTAAAATAGGCCAAATTACTTTTGTTAACTTTTAATACCAATGATCAAAACGTTTTTAGAAATCTCTTGCAATCTACGACAATTAACAAGACTTTTATCTCACTTTTAATTACTGTTTCTTTCAATTAACTCATAAACTCAAGTTTTCGTCACCGAATCGCATCGCGCGATCCTCAAATTTGTCGCCCAATCGTCAACTTCTCAATTTTAGAAAATTTAGTGACAAGTGCCCTTTGTATGATAGTTGCTTTCGGGAGTATTGGAGTCATGAACATTGATCTGCAGAGAGAGCGCTGTGTTTGGTAAAGGTTGCGATCACTCTCTGGAGGCGTGATTAACAGCAGTTTAGCAAATCCGCTGCGAACGTTAACAGGAATCCCAAGGCAACAAATGTCTTGATTGGATAAGGCGAGTGCCTTCAGCGGCATAAAAGAAGCAATTTGGGTGACTGCACTCAAAAACATGATTTCCACTGTATTGTTCATTTACATAGGATTGGCTGCTGCTTGTTCTTCGAGCTCACATGTTACTGACTCGGACATCAAGCTGCATATGGAAGGCGTGTTTAATTTCCATGGAATAGTAACATTGTCGTCTGGTGAACGCGTACGCATAGAATCTTTAAAAACACCGGCTTTTTGCAAATGTGCTCTTTCAAATCAAACGAACACGAAGTGCGCTTTCGAGGCTTCGTTCCTCCGATTCAACCACTTAAAACCGGTAAGTCTCCTCATTCTTTACTAACTTTTAACATTTAAGATCTACTTGAATAAAATTCAATGGGTTCCATCAGGAACCTTCACTTACGTTTATAACTTACAAGTGAACATTTGGCTAAACAGCAGGAGTTGCGGTGTCGATATGGAATTCATTCTTCGTTGGCAGAACAACGACGAAACAAAAACGAAGTTTATTCGCGATTTCTTGTTCAATTACTTCAAAGTCGTTTGCCCTACAGCACGCTGGATGAAAATATATTAGAGAGAGAGAAAACGTCTTTATAATGCGGTTTTCTGATGCTGATTAAGCACTGCTTAAAATAAAAATATCGTTCATTACGTATTCATTTGTAATGTGTAGTTGAGGATAAGTTGTCCTAATTTCATGACAGCATTTAGAGGTAGGGGAGACCTCACCTTTTTTGCTTCAATTGTGGTAAACCCGAGCAATTGAGAACTTTCCGTAATGTCTAATGAAAATAGTAAACGAGCATGCATTTTAAGGAAAACGGTAGCAATTGTAATCCTGACCGGGAATATGAGAAGGAAAGCTTTAAACGACTGGTTCGGATACCGTTACGGACGATTTTTGAAGAACCGTTTTTTGTTCCAAAAGAAACTGTTATTTATATAATTTACTTTATTTATTCCTGCAGCATGTGAACAAAAACTCCGTTTAAAGATAATCACATTGCTTGTGACACCACTTCTGTTTAATTGGTGTCGTCTCACAATATAATCGATTGATTGACTCATTCCATACGCCCTCATCGCCAAAACCCCGCATCAATACCA